>JADBJO010012346.1:14865-42365 GCA_016801955.1 Conus betulinus
ACTCACATCATGCAGTGTCAGACCTGACCCTGAGGCATCCAAGTAGCGAAGATGAGGAAAGAGAGCTGCAGAGAAAGGCTTAGGACACAGAAAGGTGTGACCCTGACAGAGACACTCTGTAGGACATGTTGCGCTTGCATGCCAATTCATCGTCGTTCATCGGGCAATGAGGCCAGCCATCACACACATGGTCACTGTGTAAACATATTGTTGAAATTCGGCATCGAAAATAGCCTGGACATTTCATTTCTTCACATCCCTCTTCATCCTGGTGATCATACAGTCATATGGCCCATTACACCGTGTATACACAGGCAGACAATCATTGAAGTTACCAGGACAACGATAGTGGCTGTCAGGACAAGACTCGTTGGCCTTCATTGGGGTAGAGTAGAACTGTGCAATTCCATTGAACTCCACAAGAGCTGGAGATGGACACGTTTGTTTGTCAAAAGACCAACTAATGTCCCTCATTCCAGGGCAATTTGCTTCGTCTGACTCATCACGACAATGGATCATATTATCACACAAATTTTCAAAACTCAGGCACTCGCCATTGTTACATGTAAACGTCCTGGAGCAAGGCGGATGTTTGCAAAAGGATTCATCACTCTCATCAGGGCAGTCAGTTAGGAAGTCGCATACTAAGGTGTATGAAATCCGTGTGGAGTCATCACTACATATGAACGTGGCAAAAGAAGTGACGCGGTAATCAGATGAATCAAATGTGTCTGTGTGTGACGATATGCTTGAGACAGCACAAGCAGAGGTTGTCCCCTGACCACAAATTTGGTATTGGTCAGAACCACATAGAAGAAATGTGTGTGTCACTTGGCCATCAGGGCATTTCGTCATGTAATGGTGTCCTGATGATAGTGAAACTGCAATGTTGTTTATTAATACGATCTTCAAATCAGAATATGTTGTTACTGTTTTATTCCCCGTGAGTTCACACACTGTCCCATATACAATATCGGAAGGACGTGTTGGTTTCACAAAAGAGAACATTTAATTGTATTCCGCTGTCAAGAAAACCTACAAGAGTGTAGAAACACATCTTTGCTCTTGTCGCTCTACGAGAACTATGACTCCAGAAATGATGAATGACTGTCCTTTTATTGTTTACCACAGCATAATTGTACATCTCTGGCAAGGAGTTATCTCTTGTATGCAAACCAACCAAAAGGTCTTCAAACCAGAGACTGTGTAATTTTTTTTTTGTTTCTAAACATTGCTAGCCATGTAGAAAGACACACTGGAGCACCTTGTTGTTTTTGCGTTTAAAGTACAATATTCGTCAGCCCGTTTGTTCACATCTGCGCTGTTACTGACAAATCCTGACAGACTGTGGACAAGTTTGTAGCAGTTGTTGCAAAGTGCAACCAGTCCATCACACTGAGGACTGCTGTAGGGACAGTCACCCGTTTCATCTCGTCCATCTTCACACTCCGTCTTTAGGTTGCAGGCCAGGTGGTGTTGGAAGTTGGTGTAATGCTTCACAGAACAGTTCCAGCCTCTGGGTGTATATACACGCCAACTCCTGTCAGGGAAGAATGAAAGAACAGTCTAAAGCAGGTTTCTTTCGTGAAGTATTTTAGTTCTGCCACGACAGTCAGTTGCAGGGTTTGAAACACATGGGCAACATCTGAATGGGCGATGACTCCGTCGCTGCCATACAAGATGTTTCTGTATTTCAAACTTTCCATGAAAACCGTGGACAGACTTTTCGATGAACGATACAGTGATACGTCTGCCATTTTTTGAGAATATTCTTTGAAGCTGACCACAACTGTGTGGTTGAAAGGCACAGGCACAGTCTTCTCCACAGCTTTACCATCAGTAAGATTTCCTTCAAAACGTGACATACCCAGACGTTGGTGTCTCCATCACAACAACAAGCGGATCTGCATTTTAGTATTGATCAACACTAATATCACTGAATCGTTTGTGAACACTGATATTTGAGAAAGCCTTCAATTCAGTCAGTTTGTGGTTTACATTTGAAATGTTAAAAGCATTCAAAATATCAATGAGATACATGCAAATGGCCAGAAAAGTCACAGAAATATTAAATCGTGAATACTCGTTAAAGTTCAGACTGGTTCAAGATAGAACGAGGATGCAGACAGGGTGACCCAATCAACTTAGTTTATCTATAGTATGTGTTGAAATTTAGCATTAATATCGCGTGAACATGTAGACATGCGTGAAATAAGGATGAATTATATCGATCTTTGACTTTTTTGATACGCAAATGATACTGGAATTCTTTTAGAACGCGGTATACAGATCATTTGATAGATATTTTAACATTTAAGAAAAGTTTAGTCATATGACAGATCTGTTTATACCCTGAAAAAAGTGCAAATTGGCCGAGGGAATTTATGAATTTTGTGCTTTGATTTGGTCTGCAGTTTCCCAAAAGTTCAACATGCTCAGAATCTGGTTATCAGTGACAAACTTTTCACGAACTCTTCAGTATCAATTATCAGAAACAAAACAGCAGAAGTGCAAACACCTGTTCAACATTCGGGTGAGAGAGCAGTTACACTGGATAGGTTTGCAATTCTAAGATCATTTATTACTTAAAACTAAATCATTTGTGGCTGTTATTACCTAGACCACCTAACACATCTAAGATTTCAAACTGATTGGTTTGTGCGCAATAAGAAAGCAGACAAAATAAGTATACAAACAGTATATAAAAGCATCAGAAACGGCGGTTTCGGACCACCCGAACCGATAATTTTTTTGTGTGCATTACGTATAAATGGCTACCAATTCAGACAAGATATATAGCATAAACAGTTTGACATCACTTAATTACTTCATCGGTCAATGATGATCTGCCATCCTGGTTTTGCCTTTTACATTAAAGTTTCATATCACATTTGTCTACCTAATGTCATGCACACAACTTGAATGATTCCGGCTTTCTGTTTAATGTACCAGAATAAAGCACACACACACACACACACACACACACACACACACACACACACACCACACACACACACACACACACACCACACACACACACACACACCACACACACACACAAGAACAACACACACACACACACACACACACACACCACACACACACAGCAGCAGCAGCACAGCAGCAGCAGCAGGAGCAGCAGGAGCAGTAGCAGCAGCAGCAGCAATGCATTTACACTCACATCTATGGACTCTCCAATTTACACACCTGCATCGCCCCAGCAAAAACACCCACCAGCACACATACGTCCACAGTATACACTGGGATCCCTGAGAAAGTCAAAGTCTTATCTCAGTTCATGTGTTCGATCGTTTGTGTCTGTTATCGGAAAGGGCCAGTATCCGTCTGTCTAAATCTGCAGGAGTCTTTGCAGTGTTGGCCTTGAGATATTTCCAATGTTTGTCCGGCTGGTGATGTTTCTTGCTCTTCCTTTAAGTCTGCATGTGCAGCCACTTCCTCTCTTGTTGTTCAGATCTGAAAGATAGTATATAGTTGAGTAGCTTTGCTCTTGTTTGTTCAGTTGATTCTTTAAATTTCTTATCACATCAGATTGCTACCTTCAAGTCCAACCTCAGAACATTTAATTTTCTCTTTCACAAGCGTTACTGGTAAGATCCCTTTTCCCCCTCCTGCAATGTGATTGATGCCTGGTGTGTGTGTGTGTGTGTGTGTGTGTGTGTGTGTGTGTGTGTGTGTGTGTGTGTGTGTGTGTGTGTGTGTGTGTGTGTGTGTGTGTGTGTGTGTGTGTGTGTGTGTGTGTGTGTTTGTGTGTGTGTTACTGGGTGGGCAGGTGTTTGTATAAAGTTTATCGATGTGAAATGTTTGTACATATGTTGTTCTTCAGCTCCTAGAACCATTGGCAATGCGCTTTATGAATGCTATGTTACTATTATTATTGTTATTATTATTATTATTAGTAGTAGTAGTAGTAGTAGTAGTAGTAGTAGTAGTAGTAGTAGTAGTAGATCAGTGAAAGCTGTAATACTGTTCATCAATTTCTTACCACATTTGATCAGCCAAGTTGTAATCTAATTCTTATTGTTGCCTTGCCTACCAGTATGTCTAAGGCGGTACAAATGAGTCTCTCCAATGGAAGGTCGAGCATTACTTCATGCGAAGCTGGGCTTCCCATTCAACTTTTCACTTTTGAGGTAGGTTCATGGAGTCAGTCTGTGTCATGGCTCTTTGAGTTTTACACTGGAAATATACAAAGTATTCAAAAACGGAAAGAAACACTGATATTTGCAATAGACCTCGACGATGCATACAACGAAGTCCAGTGCGCACCTCTCATCATACAGCTACTCCTCGACTGTGGGGTCAGCAAGACACGTACACGATGGACTGCAGCAGCACTTTAGAGAGAAAACGTCATCCTACGATTTTGAAATTGGACTTCTGAACCTCTTAAACTTTCTGTGTGGGATTACCTCAAGCTTCTCCTCTTTCCTTTGTTTCTTAAAATACAATGTTTACAGTAAAGGCCTTGCATACCTCAATAGAAATTGCTCTAGCGTTGAGACTAGCAGATGACGTTCTGGTCTACAAAACATCAACAGCATTGCTCAGTGGTGTCATGAAACCTGATTGTCCATCATTCCTACAAAACACTCGATATTGGTCCGCATTATCTAAGGCAAGACATCAGGACAATTTCCCTCATTTCCATGCAATGAAAAAAAAAACAATTGGAATCAATTTATAGCCTACAATAGAATAATGCTGAATTTTAGAAAGCATATTGAGAATATTGTTCTTAAATGCTAAAAAGGGTTGTCTGCCGGGAAAGCAATGGCAGCTAAAGGCATGGATCAGCGCCATCTCCACCGATTGTATCTCGCAGTTGTACTCAGTGTGATTGATTATGGATTAGAGCTTACAACATTGTCCAAAAACAATCTTCTTAAATTAAAACAAAAAATGAAAATGAAGCAATGTGATTGATCCTGGGAACAACGAAGGATACACCAGTTGAAACTGGCTTATACATGCTTGACCTTCCTTCAATGTAGGCAAGACACTAACGAGAACAGGTGATGGCATGTTTTAGAACACTTGATAATCACTAAAACCCACTACATGCAGCAGTCAAGGGAACAAAAGGCACTCGCCCAGGACGTGAAAAGTCATGGACAAGCAGAAGACAATATACAGATTGTATGTATGCCAATTAGCAGAACTCAAAGAAACCAAGGAATGGGAAATGTATCAGATCACTTCAAACACACACCTCTACCAAATTGGCGTCGCTCCAGAATTTTGAAGACGCTGTCGAAAATGGTCAGAAGGTAACACCAACGCAGAAATTCAGAGACAGGTCGAAATACCTATTGTCAACAGAAGATATTGTTAAATACACTGACAGTTGTCTGAACAAAGGTAAGTCATGCTGGGGATACACAGCAAAATGGCCGAACTATCCAAGTGGACAATGGTGGTGCATACAGTTTAATTCAACAACTTCAGGTCTAACAATGGAGGTAGAAGCAGTGACACAAGCATTCCACTGGCTCTCATCTGCAGCATTGCAAACACCACACAAACTTATAGATGCTGTTCTTTATTAAATACTACTGGAGGACTGTCACACTGGTTGAAGACTGGGCTGACTGAGTTCTCATCCAGGAGACGGAAGTGGACTTTGAAAATGCTTTTGATTCTGTTAACAAACGCCTTCTGTAGCTAATTTTCTTAAAATGTTGGCATTAAAAGAAAATCGTACAATGTTTCAGAAGTATCTATGATGTAGTAAAGGCAACAGTTTAAGTGGTGCGAGTTTATGGTGCATTGATTGTACAGTTGGATTAAGATAGGTGATGCATGTGGTCCAATAGTATTTTCTCTGTTCCTTAACGAGCTGGCAATTTACATAATTATTACTGGAAGACATAGTGCTATGATTTCTCTAGCTGCGTTTGCATTATTTTTCTGTTATTAGCAGATGATGTGATCTTATTGTCTGTGACTGTCATAGGATTACAAACACCTTTAAACAATTAACTAAGAGTTCAGCTTCACTTCGGTTAAAAGCTAACATGAATAAAGTTAACATCATATAGTGTTTTGAAAGGGTTGTTTATTTATGCGTGAGAGAAAGATGAAAGGGTTGTTTTTATTATAGTTGCATAATACCTTTTATCAATGTGTATAAGCATTTGGGAATATGTTTTTCTGTCATCTTTGTCTTGCACGCAAAGATCTTGCAAGCCGGGCAGAAAACGCATTCCTTTGTGCTATGAAGAAGCTGCACATCCTTGATGACAATTCTTTCGTGTTGTCTGTGAAGTTGTTTGACTTCAGTTTATAGTTCAATATGGGTAGTGGTATGGGGATTAGACAAGACAGCTATTTACTGTGAGACCGTTCATTGCTACACTTAAAAAAAAAAAAAAACTTCCTCACAGTAGATCTTAGGACACCAAATGACCTTTCATATGGCGAAACTAACAGGTATCCTTTTATGCAAACTCAACTGTGGGACGTGATTGCTATTGGTTTAGATTATTGCAGATGGGTCAGCAAAGAATTCCACGTAAAGCTTGTAATATGTTAACAGATCTTAAAGTTAAAGTGAACTGGGTGACTCAAGCAAATTTGGTAGTTTGGCTGTGGATTTGGGTTTGTTAGGTACAATCAGGGTGTTGAAAAATTAATGACTTTATTCGTACATTTCGCCAATGAAAAAAAAATGCTGTTGGCGAAACTGGACTGAACATATTCAGACAGTAGAAGATTTGAAATGTGTAGAAATTTATGTAATACGACTTCTTTGAACCACTATCTATCGTATTTTAATCCACATTTGAAATATGCCATGATAAGATTCAGGCCTGGAATCTCAGAGCTAATGGTACAACAAAGCGTTGTAACTTGTCCAATGTGCAGAGAAGCAGAAAAAAAAACGAGATACAGTTTTTTTTTTTGCTGTCCCAATCCTCAGACGTTTTCGAGAAAGCTTTGTCAAACCAGAGTATTACCTACGAAAAAAAAAGTATTACCTACAACCCTCTCTGTTCGAACTCAGTTTACTTATAACCTCACAAAAGTCTCACAGAGATTTCGCGGTGTCTTGAGAATATATCTGTTTTGTTTCTGTTCCTACGCTGTTTTATATGGCTGTTAATACTTGTAATTGGCTGTTAGTACTTGTAATGTTTGGGATTCTTTGTATGTATTCTTTCTCAATTTGTGTCTGACACATTCTGTGTATGATGTTCACACACTCTTTCGTAAGAACCTTGGCCTGCTGTGAATAAATTCATAAAACAATGGTGCTCTCTCTCTCTCTCTCTCTCTCTCTCTCTCTCTCTCTCTCTCTCTCTCTCTCTCTCTCTCTCTCTCAATTTAACGGTATGAACGCAAGCAATTTGCTTCAGTGTGGGGGCACGTGCGTGCGCACGTGCGAAGGCGCGCGTGCGCGCGCACCTGTGTGTGTGTGTGTGTGTGTGTGTGTGTGTGTGTGTGTGTGGGCGCGCTCGTGTGCTTCAGTGTGTGTGCACGTACGTGCGTGCGCGCTAAGTCGCGCATGCACACGAACCTGTGTGTTTTGTGTGTGTGTGTGTAAGTCATGCGTAAGTATATGCCTATATACTTGAGCGTGCGTGCGTGCATGCGTGCGAGCGTGTGTGTGTGTGTGTGTGTGTGTGTGTGTGTGTGTGTGTGTGTGTGTGTGTGTGTGTGTGTGTGTGTGGTGTGTGTGTATGAGTGTGGATGTACGTGTGTTTCTGTAGAGAGTGTGCAGTTTGGGAGTACATGCGTAAATGCATGAATGGCGCGCGCGCGCGCGCGCGTGCGCGCGAGCGTGTGTGTATGTGTGTGTGTGTGTGTGTGTGTGTGTGTGTGTGTGTGTGTGTATTTGTGTGAGTGTGTGTTGTGAACATGTACGTGTACTCGCGCTACTAGTACTCATCAGAGTGTATCTGTCAAAATTTGATTTATAGCTCGGACGATTTACTCCATTCAGATAAACAACGAACGACTGGACTGAACTTCTTTTAAGTAATCAGAAAAAGACGTCATAAGATTTATGAGCTTTTCTTCATGCCTGAATCGACAGCATCAACATTGTTCACTGTGATTTCCTTGATTTTTTTTTTTTGATATAGGACAACCTTCTCCAGGAAAAAAAATTCTTTAATGTTATGCTGGGTGTGATTTGTGTGAAAACATCGACGGATGAGAAAGTAGCAGCAGCAGCGGTGTGCAATAGTAGTAGTAGTAGTAGTAGTAGTAGTAGTAGTAGTAGTAGTAGTGGTAAAGGTAGTAGTAGATGTAGCAGTAGTGGTAGTAGAAGATGTAGCAGTAGTAGTAGTAGCAGCAGCAGCAGCAGCAGCAGCAGCAGCAGCAGCAGTAGTAGTAGTAGTAGTAGTAGTAGTAGTAGTAGTGGAGGTCGTAGCAGCAGCAGCAGCAACAGCGGTTGCAGTTATAGTATTTGTCATAATAGAGGTAGTAGTAGTTGTCGAAATAGTAGTTATAGTAGTAATAGTTGAACGATCAACAATAGCATTAAAAAGCGTAGAAGTGACTTGCGAAGATATTTATCGTAGTGATGTACATGCACGCCAGGGACTTTGATTGAGATTCTTAAAGTGCAAGATTGGGTTTCGGGTCACTTGAACAATTTAAGTGCTTTAAATGATATTTTGGAGATTGAGTTTGGATGTAGGGATAGTCTGACACCAGTGGAGAAAGATTAGTATAAGGAATACAGTTTGGGGAGAAGGGGGTGTACGCTGAAGCATCACGTGGGCATCTCGGGTTCGGAGGAATATCAACCCTGTTTGATGTTTCAGCCCGGTATTACCAGGTGATGTAGTTCTTCATCCTTGGTCCTTCTGGTATTGGCCTTCAGTGGGCTGAGAGGTGTGTGTGCCTCTTGAGGGAAGGGTCCCTACATGTGAATGCGCAGCACATGCGCGCACATGTATGCATAAGGGGCCATGTTGTGATGGTCGCGCATTAGTGTCATTAGTATAGTTGGATTCCTTTTTGCTTGGTTTTTTTTTTTTTTCGTTTGGGGAGAACTGCGTGGGTATGCTGGATGTGAAGATCTTGGTGTTTTCATCTGCTATTCTGTTGGTGAGACTGCATGTGTGAATGCAAAATAAAGCCTTCTGTTTGTGCACCATAGTTTCCTTTGTCCGTGTGTGTGCTGTCTGGCGTTCGTACTCTCACGTAAAAGAGGGGAGGGGTGGTTATAAGGCTGGGAGTATATTCATACATATATCCCTGCCTGCTGTCTTATACAGTGACATCACCATTATCGTAATCATTTTTATTATTACTATTATCATTATCATTATTAAAATCATATTATAGTAATAACTATTTTTATTGTTATTATCATTATATATTATTATTATTATTATTATTATTATTATTATTATTAACATTATTATTATGTCATTATCATTTATTAATGATATCATTATGATAATGGCGATGATGATGATTATCAACGTTTTTATTAATTATTGTTGTTATTATCATTATCATATTTATTATGTTATTATGATTCGTATCATTGTCAACTTAAACTGTGCCTTCTTTCCTTCACCTCTACCCTCCCAGTTCTATTCCATGGTTGTTTACCTTAGACAGAATTTTGCATCCAGATTAAACATACAAATGACCGTCTGTTAGTCTATTGTTTCATTGTTTGATAATCCGGTCTGAAGAAAACCCAAAAGGTCGAAAAATGTTGTGTTTATTTTCTAATTATTTGTTTTTTCATTTGGCGGCCCGGCGATTCTGTTGTTGCCCATGTTTCAGTTCTCGCCTGCAGTCAGTCCACTTTTAAGCATCACATCAGCCAGTCACTGTGGATGTGTGATTGTTTATGTATTTAAAGTTTCGGGTGAAAACTGAATGTTTTTATCTTTGTTTTGTGGTTTATGTAATTCCTGCATTGTGGTTATCTTTCCACCTGCAGTCTCTCCACATGGAAAGCTTCACATCAACCAGTCAATGTCTCACAGTGTGGGTGTGTGATTGCGTATGTTTTTAAAGTTTCGGGTGAAAACAACGCATCTTTTTTCTTTGTTTTGGGGTTTGTGTAGTTTTTTGTTTCTTTAGTTGTATTTCCGCCTGCAGTCACCCTCTTTTAAACCTTCAACTTGGCTGCACATTGTCTCATTGTGTGGATGTGTGACTGTTAAGTTTACTATTAGAGTTTTGGGTGAAAACTTAGAATCTCTTTCATTGATTTTGATTGAATGTCGCTTTTGGTATTGTGTCCATTGATTTCGTTTATGTGCTTGTCAGACAGCACTCCAACATTAGAAACCATGACAAAATGGTCTGAAAATTAAGATCTACTCATGGTGTACAAATTCATCAGCAACACATGGTTTTGAGAATTTTTGTAATGGAGTGTCTGCCTCCACTACATCTGACCACAGCCATCAGTGTCGCCTGACTGTCTCCTTATATCACAATGTCTTGGCAAGTAAGGTGTTTTATCCTCTTTGTCTATGTCAACATATCCCTACATCAAAGAAGCTGTAATGCTGAACAACTTACCCATAATTCCTGGTCAGCTGAGGATCCTTGATATTTGTCCAGGTGTGGAATATCTCCTGAGTCAAAACAGCACGGATATCATATTCCTTCAGGCCAATGCGTCTGGCTGTGGAAGATACTCATTACCGTCTGCTCTTCACCCAGGTGTCATATACGGGGTGTGCGGCCATGTCACTCCTTTCTGTGTACTGCATGTGCAAGTACCCCAGGGTAGATATGTGCGTGCTCGTATACAACGCCTATCACATGACTGTGATTCATGCACTGGAAAACTGAAGTACATCTAAGAGGCGAGGTCAAGAAGTTTCTTTTAGAATGCTATTTTCATGACATGGAGGACAGTTTTATCGACGCACCTTCAAACAAAATGTGGATAGTTGACATTGGGAATCCTCTGATTTGTAGTAATATAGAGTCGAGTCGATAAAACAGTTTGATTTCATTGTGAAACCATTAATGGATCATTCCACATATTTGATCACTCCATATGTGATAGGGTATGATAGAAAACAACTGCATTATACCAAAGATTTCAGTAGAAGTATGACATTCATTATGCATTTTCAACGAATCTCTTTTAGAACAGTAATGTGTTCCTACATAGAACTGAACTACTTAGACCCAAACACAGCTCTCAAAAAGAGTGAAAGAGTATGCCGTCTATGTTGTCTATCACCTACCATTATCACAACTTCAATGCTTCAAATTAAGTTTACTGCTTTTATAGCTGATAATGCTGGTATGATACTGTTCCTGTCTGTACTTCCTACGCACAAAGGGCTTGTGAAGCTGCCCAGTGGTCTGTTCAAAACTGTTCTGTGCCATGGTATTCTGATTTCCAACATCACCTGCACTGTAACCAGCGCCCAGAATGTCACGACAGACGGGACGAAACAGGGGACTGTCCCTTCAGTAGTGAAGATTGCAAGGGGTGGGTGGCATCACGAAAACAAGTGTTTCAAATTGATCATATTCGATCGAAACATTCCCATTGTATTTTCTTACACTGAGTGCCATAATGTGGGTGAAAAACTAGCAGATGTGAAAACCAAGAGGGAAAAGTTAGATTTCCGACGTGCACTATCAAACTATATCAGATTTAGAGCAGCCATTGGTCTAAGGTCGGGTTGGCATTCTGTGCCGTTTTCATATAGCAAATTCCGTACATGGTTTGACACCACTTTGATTTATAACATGAATCACTTCTATTCCATCATGACTTTTTACTTCAATGACTTTTCATCAGTATGTTCCTTCAAGGAGTTTCCATACTGCCTATGCCACAGATTATGGGATTCATTTGCAGTTGTTGTATCCTGCTGATGCTTTTGGAATAATGTGCGAACTAGAATTAAAGTCGAACGGTGTCTTTCATTCACCCATAGTGTTGGCTCATGCAGGCTCCTCTGAATGTATGTGTATGCACACACGACAGCATTTGGCTATTTCCCCTACACGTGTTGTTGCACACCAGTTTCTGTCGCGTGACGTCAAGAGAGACTGTATGAAAGAGGTGGATTCAAAAACCTATACATTGTTGAACGTTAGTTGTACGCAACTTGAAGAAATGTCGTTTGATGGAGAACCATTCACCTACACATCCATTTAGATGTGATGACGACATGACAACAGTGCATCACACTTTACTGTGTGACTTCAGACAGGATTGTCCAGATGGAAGCGATGAGTCTTTCTGTGAATTTTCTTGTGCTGGTTTTTTTGTGCTTAAACGGTCAGTGTGTGTTACTCAGTCAACGCTGCAATCAATACACAGATTGTGTGGACGATTCTGATGAGGTTGGATGTTCTGATGATGCCAGCTACCATGCCCCAGTCAAAGAGGAAGACAATACACAACAGTTTTACGTTGATCTAGATGGGACAGGTTACTTCACTCAACAGTTGATGAATTCTGAGGAGTTGTGTCCTCATGCTCATTACCAATGTTCCTCTGAGTGGCTGTACTGTGTACCTATCTACACCAGATGTAATGAATTCTTTGATTGCATTCATGGAGAGGACGAGCATGAGTGTGAGACATACAGGTGCCCTGGTTTCTACCAATGTTGGGCTTCCAGCATCTGTGTGCATGGAAATCATCTGTGTGATGGATGGAGTCAGTGTCCACAGCTTGATGATGAACTGATGTGTGACACGAGCTGCCCAGAAGGATGTCAGTGTCAAGGTCATGCGTTCCTATGTTCACAACCGTTCCTTTCTGGCCACTTTCCTCTGTTGAGATATGTTAATGCAACAGACTCAAACATGTCTCTCTAACTGATTTTAGGACATATATTCATCTTATTGCCCTTGTTTTATCACAATGTTTCATTAACAATATTTCACACGTTACACTTTTAAATCTGAAGTATCTCGATCTTGCTCAGAACAATGTTAAAATCCTCGACATGGCTGTTTTCCTTCAGCTACCGAATCTAAGATTTCTTGCCATACAAAACAATCCTCTCAGCAAGATAACAGGTAAAAACTACAAAGCTAATTGTTTATTCACTGAGCTGGATGGACGTGTCAAAAAACACATGTCAATATTCTTGATAATAATAATATATCCATCTACTTTCCTCAGATGGTAGGAATGAATACCTCACATTGTGGTGTTGAAACGGTTCATCGGACAACTTTGACAAACATGCCAGAAATCCGAGAACTGGATTTAAGGGGGAATATCTTTGCAATTTTCCACTGGATCTGTTGTTAAGATCAGATAAACTGCAACGTATCTATTCATCGAACTACAGAATGTGCTGCAAGAATGTACTTCCTAAACACCTCGATGAAGGAAACTGCTTTGCCCCTATCATTGCACTTCCATCGTGCACATCACTTCTGCCAAATGAACTGTACAGAGTCTTCTTTCAGCTGATTGCTGTGTCTGCTGTGGCAGGATGTGTGGCCTGCTTTCTAGTTTATTTCCACAGTGAAGAACATGACTGGAAGCAGTTTTATGATGGCTATTACCCATTTGCAGTTTGCTGATATCTTTATGGGATGCCACGTCATCGTTATTGTGCTAGCAGACCTCCTATTTCGTGGAAAATACATGCAGATAGAAAAAGCATGGACTGACAGCGTAATGTGCAGACTGGCTGGCTTTCTTTTCCTTTGTATAGCTCAGTGTCACCAATGATTGTCTGGTTCACCACTTTGTATCACGTTATTGTCTATTATTTTCTTTAATGATCCATGCAGGTTCAACCAATGTTTACAGCCGTAGTTTGTACAGTAGTGTGGATCATTGGCATGCTGTTGGGCATCAGTTCCATTTCTCCCTGGACTGTCACACTGGGGCCTTCAGGGCCAGTCAGGTCTGTGTCGTCTGGCTTCAGTTGATCACTATCATTCACGGCAAAGATTCACATGGTTTACAGTTATTGTGGCAATTAATTTCATTATGTGTTTGATGATGACTGGAACTGGTCAAGGTATCATCTTCTGGCGAACACCAAAATACAGGGTAACACTCAACCCCCACACACCAGTTAGTGTACTCCTCGGTCCATGTTACTAGAAAGGTGACTGTCATAGATGCTTTCTGTTGGTTCGTATTCGGACTGACTGTAATGATAGATTCTTGTGGTGTTGCTGATTTTGTTAAGATCAAAGATACCATGGTTATATTCATGTTACCCTTAAACTATGCTCTAAACCCATTACTGTATATGTGGACTGTGCACACGCAATGGCAAACGTCAAACACAAGAAAAGAAATTGCTACAAGTGCTAAAATTGCGTGCTAGAATAGAGAAAAACACCCAGCTGTTAATTTAATGAACACACATATGCATGAGTAACATTTAGAGACATGTAAAACGAGTACGCTTGCATAGCTGAAACTAAATGTTTTTGTGTATTACACATCTGTACACGTATTTACGCTTTCTGTAAGTTAATTGAGATGTATGATAACACTGCTAAATTCAGTTGATAAATTACACCAAGAAAGGGAAACTGTTCTGTTACTCAGCTGATATCTTCTCTAATCTGTCGGCAGAAAGCAGAAAGCCTTGAAGCATATTTAGCTATAAAACTTAATTTTACACATCCCTGCTTGTCAGGGTGTGTTGGGGGAACAAAGTCCATTACTTTGATCCAAGTGGCTGCGGCTTTTGTGTTGTTTGCAATCGTTTCAAGACTGTTTGAAATAATGCGTATTTCTTCTTCACCTTGTCTGTCAGAGACCCAGAGTAAAAAAACTGATGGCTTTTTCTTCCAGCCGAAAAAAAAACACATTTGTTTTTCTTGGAGGGAAGTTTCATTCTGAACGATTTCTTTTTGGACTTCTTGTCATTTTGTGCAACTTTCGTCTTGGCCATGTCTAAAATGAACCAGACTGCACATTGAAAGAAGCTGTGGTCACAAATGTAATTTCTCTTGTAACGAGCGATAATAAAGTTTTCTGAATCTGAATCTCAATCTGAATCTATGCCGAGCCAGGGGACTAACACCGCAAGGATGCCCCGCTGATGTCAGTACCTGTGCCAGGCAACAACTACATACAGCACCACCAGCAAGCAGAGCAAAGGAACGCAGAGCAAGCAAGCGTGGACAACATGCAGCCATTACCTCAACACAAAGCAAGAGACACAAAGCCCCGCGTGGCACAAGGGGAAGAATCCTATAGATATCTCCACTGACCGTACCACCATCGCTTTTCACTTCCTGGGTTTTTTCATCCCTGCGACAAACAAGGCTTACCATCACTAGCGATGGGGAATTCGAACCAGAAATCCTCTCAGGGGGGGCTGCAGCAAAGACAGCATCAGCACAGTCCAGACTGAAGCCTACTACGGAAGGACGAAAAAACATGTCAGTGAAATACAAGAGTATTGCATGAGAGAGAGAGAGAGAGAGAGAGAGAGAGAGAGAGAGAGAGAGAGAGAGAGAGAGAGAGAGAGAGAGAGATTTGGTTCGCTGAATAGACCGACTGATGAATAGATAGGTTGGTAGAAAAATGCATAGATAGATAGAGAGATAGAGAGATAGAGAGAGAGAGAGAGAGAGATAGATAATCAATAGGCAGATAGATAATTGACAGACAGATGGATAGACAGATCTGCATGTGTGCCTGTGAGACATGGACCATGGTGGCGGATCTGTAAAGAAAGAACCAAGCCATGGAAATGAGCTGTTAATGCACATATCAAATGTCATATTACCAGTGAACAACTACACCCAATCATCAAGAAGTACACTGGCGTATATGAAGATCAGCTGTTATAATATGCGAAAAGAAACAGCATTGGCACGGCCATCATCAGTGGTTGTCTGGCCAGGACAGAGCTGAGAAGATCATGGATCCACACAGGTTTATTTTAATACACACAGAATCGTTTTTAAGTTCTAAAAATATTATTTCAACAATTATTCATACATGTACATCAAGCTGCAATGTTACAATTAAGAGAGCAATAACTAGAATATACACATATATACAACTAATCCACGATCAATGTTGAAAATATGAAACGTGTTAATGATGTCCATTGTTATCGTAAAGTGTTAATGAATCTGAATGATCAGTGGTAAATAAATGGAAATTATCATGTAATACACTTCAGGATGTTGAAGTGTCGTCTCCTTCAACATGACACACGTGGATACTTCTGTAAATCAGATGTTGACGTAAATGATAAATTTGTTCTAATAAAATCAGGATATTGGAAAATAGCAAACAGGTCTTCAACATGTCCTGAAGGGTGCACAGCGGACAATTATCAACCCCGACCTCTAGATATCAACAAGGATAATAAGAGTGTTATAATCAGTCAGGTGACCAAATGATAGAGGGGCCGGTTGTGGTCAAATGGCTAGAGCATTTGCCTGCACAGTTGATGGTCTTGAGTTCGAACCATTTCAAAGGGTCTGATTTATTTTTTGCTTCAAAACCCCCTCTTGTCTATCCAGCAATACTCTGGTACCTGACTCAGTTCAGGGAAGTTTAGAGGCATCGGAAGGAGATGGATGGGGTCAGCTTCCGTCATTCCATGCCCTGCATATGATGAACACTGACACTTCATGGCCCTTATGGTCAAAGGAACTTTTACCCATAATAATGCGTAGCACAGTCCCCAAATATGTCCCAGTGTTACCTTGGACAATATAGTCAATCAAATGACCATTAGTTTGCAACACAGTTGCCATGCAGGTCCAGAATGTGGACGTGTGGATAATATAACAAAATCAGGTAACCAACAATCTACAGCATGGTTCCAAACATGTCCCCTATGTTACACAGACAATTATCCGCAAAAACACTCAGAGAGATTTAAACTGTCCAGCCCATCAATCAGCTCTGTGACAGCATGATGCAAACAAGTCAAAATACGTCAAATGTGATATTTACGAATATCCGCAAATACCTACGATATCTCGCGTATTCAAAAGAGTTACTCACAAGTTTCTTAGTAAATAATTGAATAATTAACAACAGTATTTTCAAGCCGATTTGTGACAATGCCAACGTTAGAACATGTTGCTAGAACAATCTTCAGAGAATTGTTGAGGGAGAAAGACAAAAGGGAAGACAAAAAACAAAAACACGAAAAAAAAGACAAACACGATGGACTAACAACATTGCAGATTGTAAAGAGACTACAAGCAGAGATCCAGATCTTCGCACGTGTCACACTGTCACTTTTGCACACACGCATTCATGACAGCTTTTTACTCCATACGCACACGCAATCTCTCCAAGCAACCAAAAGGCGCACTACCAAATGTTTTTTTTTTCTTCTCCCCATCTCCTTCGTGGAAAACACTTTACTAAATGAATCAAACAATTAATAAACAGACTCTACACATGTATCTCTATTTCTCTTCACACTGAGAGATAAATCAGGTTATGAATTGGAATCAATAACTTCTTACAAGATTCCTCCTTCTTGTTGAAGAAAGAATATTCACATCCTCCAAAATTGTAAAGTCATGGCCATCTCTATATAACATTGGCCCAAGATCCAGACCAGGAGATTACTAATTCCTGCAATCATGATGCCATACCTGCATCAGAGATAAGACTCGCTTCATACTGTCATGATGCGCTCTCTGCATCAGAAAAAGTGTCGCCCCCTTGAATTCTCCTGTCACTGGAGAAATGATGAGATCCGACCCCTCTACCTGGAGTCTTTAATTGCTGGGGCTGAACTACCAGTGTGTTCCCCACACCATGGCCATCGTTAACCACCCGTCTCAGAGGAGGAATAGCTGACGGGGTGAAGGGTGAAAGGCTGAAACACGAATAAGGTTCGTGTAAGTAACCTGCTTCCCAATGGAACATATGGATTCTTTCTTTCTCTTTTCTTTAGGCTTTCCCCTGTAGCTTTCCCCAACTATCTATAGCTCACCTGGTAATGACTGGTAAGCGGTGAGGACCCCTTGACAAACTTCCTGACAGGTTCGAGTCTCTAGGCCACCTGCTGGGCTAAAACGGATTCTTTCCTCCCTCCTCCTAGTGAGTGCATACTCAGTGTTCAAAACACATGACCAGCACTTTACCAGCCCTTATTAAACTATCTCTCAGTGGTCACTTTCACCCAGTGACCACTCTTGTTTATTTAATGCCTAATTCTCACAATTATTTGGGGACGCCCGCTACACTAGTGGAGCCACATGACAACTATATTTTTTTTTTCAAATTTCGTATAGGCAATTAAAAATCTTTATCGATCTTAATTGTCGATAGATATCAAAAACATGTTCAGACAAACCATCCAGTTTGGTCTGATGGTTAGTATAAGAGACATGCTGTGTTGGTGATCGTACTTTCGATACCCTTCAGTTGCAAGACATGGAATTTAACGACTGCTACTAGTTTTTTACACAAAGTTTAACATGCTACAGACTCAAAAGGGAAGACTGAAAACACACGGTCCGGCTTTACCCATTCAGCTGAAGCGTTTCGAGGAGAGTGTTGCTCACATTTCCTGACCTACACTGCAGGTGTTTGTATTTGTAAGGCCTGGTGACAAAGGGAAACTTAGAGTACAGCCCAGCCCCGTAGTCTCTGACCATGTTGGAACTCTATATGATCATCTCCACTATCCTTATTGTCATTGATCATCATCTAAAAGTATCATTTGTGATTCTTTGTTTCTTCTTCGTCGCATGGTGACCTCAGTTTCGATTACCACTCCTTGTTCATGCCCATAGTGAGGTTGTGCAAGTCCTAAGCAATGGCAAGTTCATTAGAGATGGACGTCAATACACTGTCTGGATTGGGATGCTCGGTAGTTATTATCATGACATGACGTTGAATACATGGTGTTCTGCATACATTGGATCAGAGGGGAACAAATGGATCTACCAAAGTGACCCAGCAGAAGTGCAGTGTCTCTATTGGTGTATTGCATTATGACAACCTGCTACTAACTGCTCCCTGTTTTTATTACCTGTGCTGGGACCATGACAACACAAACCTAATTGTGATTGTGTTTGAAAGCTTCTAGAAGGCGGATCAAGGACATAAGTCCAGCATGGTTCATCAAGATTAAGTTAAAATGTAACGATTTCATCAGTTGAGATTCTGGTCCAGCATTGATCTGGGAGACATTCAGATGTAACATTGTTATTTTAGCAGTGTTGCAGATTCATTGTCTTTTGTCCACAAATCCTCTGTAGCACCCGTAACAAGCAACCTGACAAACCCAATCCTGTTTAGGGAGGCTTCCCAGTATTCTGCAGTCTCTGTACGCGTGGGAGCAAAGAAAAACGATAGGATTAACATCCCCCCCCTCTCTCTCTCCAACGTCCATCTGGTTTCCAAATTCTGTGTGAGATAGTGTCTGAAAGGCATGCACATGTTTGGGAAGAGTAGTATCAGTGACGGAGAATCCATCTGAGGTGTCTGAGAGAAAGGCAGCATTAGGAATGTGTGTGTGTGTGTGTGTGTGTGTGTGTGCGTGCGTGCGTGCGTGCGTGCGTGCGTGCGTGCATGCGTGTGTGTGTGTGTGTGTGTGTGTGTGTGTGTGTGTGTGTGTGTGCATGTGTGTGTGTGTGTGTGTGTGTGTGTGTGTGTGTGTGTGTGTGTGTGTGTGTGTGTGTGTGTGTGTGCGCGCGCGCACTGTAGATATGTTTTTATACAACTTTTCATGAAACCCGTTTCTGTTATTGACTTCAAACATGATTTAGTGTTTGTAGGGCTAAAAGAAGGAAAAGAAAAGACGAGAAACCCAAGCAATGGATGTGGTAACAGTTAACTACATGGTGATTTATAAGTATCTGACAGCAAGTCAAGAAAATGATCTGGCCAGTTGACCAGGGCAAACATACGGTGGAACATGTGGTGAGTTCGCGCAATTCTTGGACGGTCTGCTGTGTAGTTCCAGACATCCACACCATCCAGTAAATCCTGCCTCCATGCCCTTGATCTCAACGCTGTTCCAGACCATGTTTTGTGGGCTCGTGTCGTTCAGAACGTCTTTGCAGGGGCTCTGGTGGCGCAGTGTCTCCTCTGGCATTGCTCATCACATGCACACTCTCTTAAGCGCTTGGCTGTGTCTCCACGATTTGTTTAGAACCTAACGCCATTGATACGTTAGCATAGGCAGTCCACTGGTTTTAGACCACATTCTCACAATATAAGCATGGTAATGTAATAGCCATTTGTCATAAGGCATGTACATAAAATAAAATCTTTTGAAAGTAAGGAGGGGGGCACTGGAAGGAAATTTTAATTCAAATTAATGCTGTTGAATTTGTATACATTGATTATTCGGGTTCGATGTACAGATGTGTTTTCATTTTAATACCTGTAATTTGATAAGGAAAAGTACAGGCACTCTCTGGCAGAAGATGCGCAAATTTTGTCAGCTTTAATATAAAATAACAGGAGTAAAATGGGAAACTTTGACTTGTTATCATACTATTTCAGCGTGTGCGTGCGTGTGTGTGTGTGTGTGTGTGTGTGTGTGTGTGTGTGTGTGTGTGTGTGTGTGTGTGTGTATGTGTGGGTGTGTGTGTGTGAGAGAGAGAGAGAGAGAGAGAGAGAGGAGAGAGAGAGAGAGAGAGAGAGAGAGAGAGAGAGAGAGAGAGAGAGAGAGAGAGAGAGAGAGAGAGAGAGAGAGAGAGAGAGAGAGAGAGAGAGAGAGAGAGAGAGCCTGAGCATCATCAAACGTTGCAGAAGGATGAATAAGGTAAAAAGCTTTTCAGTTATCCTATGAACTAAGGTGGCAATGAATCGTAACGGCCGTAATTCTGCAATTAACATTTTCAGCAATAAATTCAATACCGCCAAATCGTCATTTTTATTAGTAGTCTCAAGTACAACAATTGCTTCATACACTGATAGAGGGATATGTCAAATATCATTAAAACGCAAACCCTGTGACAAACATCGTTTTATATTTGTCAAGATCAGGCCATTTCGGGACGTTTCTTGGAAGCAGAGATATTGCATTGTTATATTGCTGAATACAGAACTAATCTAGACCACATAATCAGAGTGAAGCATTATGCCTGCTGCGTTAACATACTACTACGTCACATGGATAATGAGAGTACTCAATATGTAACCGACCTGTTGATTTCAGAGAGAAAAAGAAATAGATAGCAAATAAGGAACAGTGACAGAATGTTTGACAGAAAGAGATGTTGGGATGAACTTTTCACATTCCCATTTCTGTTTTTCTCCCTCTTCTCCATCCCCTGCCCTTCCGTACGAGTCACTCTGATAAAGAAAGTCTTGCACAGTGTTCTCACCTTCTGCAAAGCAGGTCGTGTAAGCACTTGCCAGAAGTGAGCTCGTAACATGCCAGTGCTTCTATTAGAAGGACTTTAACCCAGCCTGTGTCAGTTCCTTTCTCTACATCTTAAGTCCCTTCTGACCCTCTCTTCACCCTGCTGTTCCCTCATCTCTTTGTGGAATGAACATGTTCCTCAGTATGGGACAACTCCAATCATGTTAGTAGTAGGAGAGGGGTCAAAGGAACCAAACTTCTGAACGCATGAGATATATATATATATCTATATATATATATCTATATATATATATCTATATATATATCTGTCTCATGCGTTCAGAAGTATATATATATATATGTATATATATATATATATGTGTGTGTGTGTGTGGTGTGTGTGTGTGTGTGTGTGTATACAGAGAGAGAGAGAGAGAGAGAGAGAGAGAGAGAGAGAGAGAGAGAGAGAGAGAGAGAGAGAGAGAGAGAGAGAGAGAGAGAGTCCCATTAAAGGAGTTCACACACCACCATGGTTCCATCCTGTGAACTACGCTGTTTGATAAAGGGCCTTCACTGGTTCAACCACCAACACCACATCGTTGCAGTAGTGGAGACACAGGTCACATCACCTGCTTCTGGACGTCTTCCTCTCCGTTAAGGGAAGGGCGCTGCTTCGCCATCCTCAGGACCGGTACTGAACGAACGACGACACGCGAGTCCTGAAGGGCGATGGAATGCTTCATGGACCTTCCCTGGAGCCCCCTGTCTGGGGAGCCCTGAGTCTGAGGGCCAGTCTGTCACAATACCGCTACACTGGTGTTGAGATAAGTGTGAGGCTTGTAGTACGTTTGGAGAATTTTGACTGTTTGTGTTTTGTAAGATACATATTATAACCTTCATTTATTTTGAGTATCTGTTAGACACTTCGTATATTTGAGGTCTGTTGTATTGAGCAGACAGATAGTCTTAGGTGAAAATACGTTTCGTCTATTTTTTTTTTTGTTTATTTTCTTTTTCTGTACAAGTTCAGTCTTTGACATTGCTTGGTTGAAATACGACAGCACGTTACACGGACATGTGACAGTGAAGAGAGCAAAAATCCGATATGCGACTTCCACGAAGAACAAATGAACGTGTCTACATTTAAAGAAAAAAGGCTGTATAATGAATTCTTTTATACATGAATAACAGGATAAGAAGGGGGGGGGGGGATATCTAGTGGCATTGTTTCATCACATATTTTGTCTCCGCCCCTCCATTCCACCCCCTTACATATGGGAGGAATGTGTGCACAGAAGGTCTTGTTTGCCACCATGCTGTCACAGATCTCACTGACCCTTCTCGGCATTCTTTTGCCCATACATCAAAAACTGAAAATAAAAATTCATAACTCACTGATGTGGTCATCACTGGCGGAGTAGAGTTTGAAGTTTGCGAGAGGGGAGGGCATTCTGTCAAATTTGATCCCGTATGGTTCTGCGAGTTTATGAGTGAGAGCCGTGACTGCGACTGGCTTCTTAGTCTGACTCTTCTCCCAGTCTTGCTCACTTTCAATACGTCCATGGAATCTGGATGATCATTCTTTGTAAAACAGCCGTATTTTCAAGTCCTCCAGCTTAGATACGACAATACTGCACAGCTAGGGAAGGGTAAACCCTCAGCGTGCATGAGGTGGCAGGGTTGGGAACACAGCTAGAGATGAGAACCTATGTCTCTGGATCTGGTGTGTCTCTCTGCACCCCATCGTTTTGGTCTGGGAACACTCAAAGGCTTCCGTTCTCATCATCTCAACTTTTAGATCTTTATTTATTATTCTGCTTCTTATCCCTCCCCTCCCTTGGGTTCAGTGGGACTTAGATTCCTAAGGGTTTGAGAGTGATTGTATTAAGAGATTTGTATCTCCTTGAAAATGGTCCTCGATGTTTTTCCCTGCTTATCCTGCCTATTCGTTGAATGCTTGAATGAAAGATTTGTGTAGGATCAACATTTATTAGGTGATCAACATTTGTTATGTCTCTTATTGGCGCATCTGCGGGAACGAGTGATGGCCTTGACTTTATATAGCACTTAAGAAAAATCCGAATGTAAACACACATTGAAGGAAATTGGGAAATATTTGAATAACCTTATGGTCACACATATGGAGTTCTCTGCAAACGATTAACTCCCTAGTATTTAAAGCACTAAAATAAGTGAGCACAGCACTTTGCATTCCATGAACACAATTGCTCTGAGTTTTAAACATCTAAATGTTCCTGCTGTGAAAATATTTCTTTACATTTAAGCCCCAAGCATCACAGTGAGGCACAGTTCACCAAAGGAATGATATATTTGTCATATCTAAAACCCTGCATGTTCATAAAGAGTATGTGCACTGTGTGTGGTGTGAGAGAGACTGCGTGTGGCCATGCATGTGACGGGATGGGGCACACCTGCACAAGCATTGCAACAAAACGTTTGTCATCTGAGTCAACCAGCTGTGTGGTCGGTATGAATCTGAATGTCCATGATTAAAGGAGACGCTCGTTTCTCAAAACGGACTCTAACACAATTCATGCACACACACACACACACACACACACACACACACACACACACACACACACATGCACACACACACACATGCACGCACGCACACGCACACACACACGCACGCACGTACGCACGCACACACACGCACGCACGTACGCATGCACCCCCCCCCCCCCCCCCCCACACACACACACGCACACACAGACGTGTGCATGCATATGCCCGCATTCTGAAACACACTCCATTCCTCTACACTTTCGTGGTCTAAATTCCAGTTCATTTGATCCTTTTTTTGTGTTTTTCTTTTTCATTTCTATTTTTTTTCTTAAGGGGACGCGGTCAATAGCAACGCTTTGAGGAGATACAAACCAAATGATGAAAGTACTTTTTACTAGCGTAACATTTTACTTCGAGCCACAAAATTTTCCACACCACTGCAAACACTCGAAACGAATTCTACAGACAAGAGGACTATGAAAAGAGCATACAAAAGTAAACAAACACATCAGACCAAACAACTAAAACATCCCATCCCTCCCCCTCAAAATGTGGTATTTATAAGCATTCAGAATTAACACACACACACACGCACACACGCTTGCAGGCATGCACTCCTACGCACACACCAAAGGAGACATTTTTGACATTGTGAAGACTTGAAAGATTTGCAGCATTAAAAACTTCACGTTTGTTGTTGAGATCTGAGAGGCATGTTGGTGCTACCTTGCTAACGACAATGCGCATTGTAGGGTGTTTCTTTTGAAGGTCTTTCACCAGGTTGATGAATGTGTTTGATGTAGCTTTTGGATCTCTTGATGTTTTAAGGTCATTTTTAAACCCACATGGAGTACAACAACATCATAATCTGGGAGAGTTTTGTCAAAGAGCAGATCTTTGCATTCTCTGATTGTGTAAATCTTCTGGTTCCTGACAACAAGACCGTAGGCATATCCTAAACGATCTCCGGAAACTCCATTCAATACAGAGTCATGCAACACTAGAACCTGGGGTAGATCTGATGTGCTGTCAGGTTTAGGTATGTTTGACTTTGTTTGCTCCTGTTTGTTGCCTGTTTGTGCTCTGATGCGTGTGTTGGATGTCCCGGACTTTGGGGTTTAATCATTTTGAGGGCACTTTCTTTCTTTTTTTGTTTGTTTTTTGTCTCAAAACTGTTTCCTCTGGGAATAGATCGTTCTTTTTCAAGCCGCGTCTTACTTTCGTCATCCAATTTTACGTCACTTTGTTTTCCGTCAGAGTGTTCCACAAACGAACTTTTTTCCATTTTTTAGAACATCTGAGTAACTCGGTCTCTTTATTTTGCCTTCAGCTGAAGAAGCCTCTGCGATTTTGAATAGAGAGGTAGGTGTTGTAACAGTTGTTTGTGTTGAGTGATGGACAGAGATTTGGCTTGCTAAATTTTGTCTTGGCACTGGTTCAGGAGAGAACTTATTTTTTTCTTTCAGGACGGCAGACTGAGACCTCGGTACTATCACATGGACCACTTGCTGCCCATGCCTCCTTTCCCACCGAGAAGACCTGACATCTTTTTCGATTGGTTCCCGTGATCGTCTTCTACCAGCAGAATGATAGTATTTCTCCAATTCGCCATTACTGAAACCACTCTACAACTGTAGTTTAACTAAATCTCGTGTTTTCTTTTTTTTTTTCCATTGTTGTGCTTGTAGTTTGTTTCAAAGTTTAACTTGTATTTATTGAGACTTTATTTTTTTTTTTTTATTGTATTTTTTTTTTTTTTCTTTAGCTTTTGAATGCCAACTGTATCAATGACTAACAAATCAAAAATTGACATTTTACAATGGAACTGTCGATCAGTGTCAACCAATATCGCGAACTTTCAAGAACACATAGAGAATAACTCCTGTACAGTGCTTATTCTTCAGTCACTAAATGTGTCCAAGATGAGCTTACCACGTCTCGCTCATTTCTTCTACCCTCCAGTGTATCATCTCTCTGAGGAAACAGGAAAAGTGAACTGTGCCATCTATATACATGAAAAGCTATCTTACCATCCAATTTCAACGCCCAGTGCCATCGACTGCGCCAAATATCCACTCTTGTGCAGCTTGTGTCAAATTTGATAACTCATTAATTTTAAATATTATTCTTTCTGTTTATCTCCCTAAAGGTGTTGATGATTGTAACAGTGACTGGTTACGTACCCTGGGTACCCAAAATGAAAAGTGGCTAGTAGCCGGTGACTTTAATGAACATGCCCCATTTTGGGATAGTGGCTGCCCTAAGGTCAGCTCCAATCGTCTAGTGGAGAATATTTCGGACTCGGCACTCTTTCTTCTAAATGATGGAACCATAACCAGATTGCCTGATGTTCCTAGCCACAAACCATCTGCTATTGACCTGTCTTTGATTTCGCCATCACTAGCGACTAGCTGTACTTGGCAAGTTCATAATAACACTTTAGGTAGCGATCACCTCCCAATTACCATTTCCTTGAGAGGATATACAATTTTGCATGATGATACAAGGGATAAAATCCCAAAATTTAATTATAAACGAGCTGACTGGGATAAATTCAAGTCCATTTTAATGTCCTTTAATGTTAGCATGCTGGAGAACCCAGATATTGATAAAATGTATTGTAACTTTTCTGAATCGGTCTTGAAAGCTGCAACCGAGGCAATTCCAAAATTTAGTCAGACAAAATCCTCTAAACATGCTGGCAAGGTCTGGTGGACGGAATCCTGCAAAGATGCTGTTAATAAAAGAAATCAAAGTTCAAAAACATACGCAAAAGACAAAAAAGTAGATGACTTACTCCCCATGAAACGGGCAAAAATGAAAGTACTAGGATTATAGAAAAAGCCAAAAGCGATTACTGGTCATCATTTTGTGTAAATGAAGTTAATGATAACAAAGATTTTAAAAGGTATGGACAAAGATACACGAAATGAAACATGGAATACATCTGCCCGCTTATCCAATCACCGTAGGGCATGACAATTTCCCACATCAGCTCAAAAAGCTGAACTGTTTGCTGATTTTTTTTTTGCAAAAAATAGCTCCAAAATTAGTCTCTCAGAAAAGTGCAGACTTTGAGGGGAAGACCAGTCAAATAACCATATCTATTCTGACCCAGAAGAAAACAACGACATTATTTAAAATGCAGAAATAACATTAGAAGAATTAAGAAATGCTATATCGTCATTGTCAACAAAGAAAACTTCAGTTGGTTTAGACGCAGTCTCAAACGAAATGTTAAGAAACCTTCCAATCAATTTTACAACATTTCTGCACACCATTATGAGAAAATGTTGGATAGATGGGAAGACTCCATCTGTTTGGAAAGATTCTGTCATTGTGCCCATTCTCAAGCAGGGCAAACCTAACTCTGATATTAATAGTTATCGTCCTATCGCTCTCACCTCTCACACTGGTAAACTAATGGAAAAAATTGTATTAAATAGACTTACTTATCATTGTGAAAAAAATGGACATATTCCTACCGCTCAGGCTGGATTTAGAAAAGGCCGATCGACTGTTGATCACCTTGTAAAGCTTACAACTCAGGTAAAACGTCAATTTGCCAGGAGAAAAAAATGTACTTGCAACTTTTTTCGATGTCAAAAAGGCGTATGATCAAGTCTGGCATGAGCGACTTTTATATAAACTTAAAATGATAGGTCTCTCTGGTCACATTTATGATTACTTCAAAGAATTTCTGGCTAATAGAACAATTCAAACAAAAATAGGAAATACATATTCTAGCAAGAGATT
>JADBJO010012346.1:47365-54865 GCA_016801955.1 Conus betulinus
GTCAACCAAGGAGAGGTCAGTGTAGAGAGAGGACAGGGATTGTTAGACAGGGGGAGAGTGTGTACAAATTTTCTAAACACCAAACAGATGTCAAGTTTACATACTGGAATAGGTTTCCACTGAGATCAGAAACCTGACATTCACCAATGGGACTTTGGGTAAGAACGTCAATGAACAATTTACAAGGATTAAACTAACAAGGAGAGTGTTATTACTCACATCATGCAGTGTCAGACCTGACCCTGTGGCATCCAAGTAGCGAAGATGAGGAAAGAGAGCAGCAGCAGAGAAAGGCTTAGGACACAGAAAGGTGTGACCCTGACAGAGACACTCTGTAGGACATGTTGCGCTGCATGCCAATTCATCGTCGTTCATCGGGCAATGAGGCCAGCCATCACACACATGGTCACTGTGTAAACATATTGCTGAAATTCGGCATCGAAAATAGCCTGGACATTTCATTTCTTCACATCCCTCTTCATCCTGGTGATCAATACAGTCATATGGCCCATTACACCGTGTATATACAGGCAGACAATCATTTGAAGTTACCAGGACAACGATAGTGGCTGCCAGGACAAGACTCGTTGGCCTTCATTGGGGTAGAGTAGAACTGTGCAATTCCATTGAACTCCACAAGAGCTGGAGATGGACACGTTTGTTTGTCAGAATACCAACTAATGTCCCTCATTCCAGGGCAATTTGCTTCGTCTGACTCATCACGACAATGGATCATATTATCACACAAATTTTCAAAAATCAGGCACTCGCCATTGTTACATGTAAACGTCCTGGAGCAAGGCGGATGTTTACAAAAGGATTCATCACTCTCATCAGGGCAGTCAGTTAGGAAGTCGCATACTAAGGTGTATGAAATCCGTGTGGAGTCATCACTACATATGAACGTGGCAAAAGAGTGACGCGGTAATCAGATGAATCAAATGTGTCTATGTGTGACGATATGCTTGAGACAGCACAAGCAGAGGTTGTCCCCTGACCACAAATTTGGTATTGGTCAGAACCACATAGAAGAAATGTGTGTGTCACTTGGCCATCAGGGCATTTCGTCATGTAATGGTGTCCTGATGATAGTGAAACTGCAATGTTGTTTATTAATACGATCTTCAAATCAGAATATGTTGTTACTGTTTTTATTCCCCGTGAGTTCACACACTGTCCCATGTACAATAACGGAAGGATGTTTGGTTTCACAAAAGAGAACGTTTAATTGTATCCGTTGTTATAAAAATCTACAAGAGTGTAGAAACACATCTTTGCTCTTGTCGCTCTACGAGAACTATGACTCCAGAAATGATGAATGACTGTCCTTTTATTGTTTACCACAGCATAATTGTACATCTCTGGCAAGGAGTTATCTCTTGTATGCAAACCAACCAAAAGGTGGTTAAACCAGTAACTGTGTAATTTTGTTTTGTTTCTAAACATTGCTAGCCATGTAGAAAGACACACTGGAGCACCTTGTTGTTTTTGCGTTAAAGCACAATATTCATCAGCCCGTTTGTTCACATCTGCGCTGTTACTGACAAATCCTGGCAGACTGTGGACAAGTTTGTAGCAGTTGTTGCAAAGTGCAACCAGTCCATCACACTGAGGACTGCTGTAGGGACAGTCACCCGTTTCATCTCGTCCATCTTCACACTCCGTCTTTAGGTTGCAGGCCAGGTGGTGTTGGAAGTGGTTGGTGTAATGCTTCACAGAACAGTTTCAGCCTCTGGGTGTATAAACACGCCAACTCCTGTCAGGGAAGAATGAAAAGAACAGTCTAAAGCAGGTTCCTTTCGTGAAGTATTTTAGTTCTGCCACGACAGTTAGTTGCAGGGTTTGAAACACATGGGCAACATCTGAATGGCGATGACTCCATCGCGCTGCCATACGAGATGTTTCTGTATTTCAAACTTTCCATGAAAAACGTGGACAGACTTTTCGGAGGAACGATACAGTGATACGTCTGCCATTTTTGAGAATATTCTTTGAAGCTGACCACAACTGTGTGGTTGAAAGGCACAGGCACAGTCTTCTCCACAGCTTTACGATCAGTAAGATTTCCTTCAAAACTAACATACCCTGACGTTGGTGTCTCCATCACAACAACAAGAGGATCTGCATTTTAGTATTGATCAACACTAATATCACTGAATCGTTTGTGAAACACTGATATTTGAGAAAGCCTTCAATTCAGTCAGTTGTGGTTTACATTTGAAATGTTAAAAGCATTCAAAATATCAATGAGATACATGCAAATGGCCAGAAAAAGTCACAGAAATATTAAATCGTGAATAGTCGTAAAGTTCAGACTGGTTCAAGATAGAACGAGGATGCAGACAGGGTGACCCAATCAACTTAGTTATCTATAGTATGTGTTGAAATTTAGCATTAATATCGCGTGAACATGTAGACATGCGTGAAAATAATAAGGATGAATTATATCGATCTTTGACTTTTTTGATACGCATATGATACTGGAATTCTTTTAGAACGCGATACAGATCATTTGATAGATATTTTAACATTTAAGAAAAGTTTAGTCATATGACAGATCTGGTTATATACCCTGAAAAAAAGTGCAAATTGGCCAAGGGAATTTATGAATTTTGTGCTTTGATTTGGTCTGCAGTTTCCAAAAGTTCAACATGTTCAGAATCTGGTTATCAGTGACAAACTTTTCACGAACTCTTCAGTAATCAATTAATCAGAAACAAAACAGCAGAAGTGCAACACCTGTTCAACATTCGGGTGAGAGAGCAGTTACACTGGATAGGGTTGCAATTCTAAGATCATTTATTAGTTAAAACTAAATCATTTGTGGCTGTTATTACCTAGACCACCTAACACATCTAAGATTTCAAACTGATTGGTTTGTGCGCAATAAGAAAGCAGACAAAATAAGTATACAGACAGTATATAAAAGCATCAGAAACGGCGGTTCGGACCACCCGAACCGATAATTTTTGTGTGCATTACGTATAAATGGCTACCAATTCAGACAAGATATATAGCATAAACAGTTTGACATCACTTAATATCTTCATCGGTTCAACTTGATCTGCCATCCTGGGTTTCGCCTTTTACATTAAAGTTTCATATCACATTTGTCTACCTAATGTCATGCACACAACTTGAATGATTCCGGCTTTCTGTTTAATGTACCAGAATAAAAGCACACACACACACACACACACACACACACACACACACACACACACACACACACACACACACACACACACACACCTGTCTAAGATCACTGTTAAGTGGATAGACGTTAAATTAAAGAACGAACACACACACACACACACACACACACACACACACACACACACACACACACACACACACACACACAGCAGCAGCAGCAGCAGGAGCAGTAGCAGTAGCAGCTGCAGCAGCAATGCATTTACACTCACATCTATGGACTCTCCAATTTACACACCTGCATCGCCCCAGCAAAACATACCCACCAGCACACATACGTCCACAGTATACACTGGAATCCCTGAGAAAGTCAAAGTCTTATCTCAGTTTACACATGTGTTCGATCGTTTGTGTCTGTTGTCGGAAAGGGCCAGTATCCGTCTGTCTAAATCTGCAGGAGTCTTTGCAGTGTTGGCCTTGAGATATTTCCAATGTTTGTCCGGCTGGTGATGTTTCTTGCTCTTCCTTTAGTCTGCATGTGCAGCCACTTCCTCTCTTGTTGTTCAGATCTGAAAGATAGTATATAGTTGAGTAGCTTTGCTCTTGTTTGTTCAGTTGATTCTTTAAATTTCTTATCACATCAGATTGCTACCTTCAAGTCCAACCTCAGAACATTAATTTTCTCTTTCACAAGCGTTACTGGTAAGATCCCTTTTCCCCCTCCTGCAATGTGATTGATGCCTGGTGTGTGTGTGTGTGTGTGTGTGTGTGTGTGTGTGTGTGTGTGTGTGTGTGTGTGTGTGTGTGTGCGTGTGTGTGTGTGTGTGTGGTGTGTGTGTGTGTGTGTGTGTGTGTGTGTGTGTGTGTGTGTGTGTGTGTGTGTTGTGTGTGTGTTACTGGGTGGCAGTGTTTGTATAATGTTTATCGATGTGAAATGTTTGTACATATGTTGTTCTTCAGCTCCTAGAACCATTGGCAATGCGCTTTATGAATGCTATGTTACTATTATTATTGTTATCATTATTATTATTATTATTAGTAGTAGTAGTAGTAGTAGTAGTAGTAGTAGTAGTAGTAGTAGATCAGTGAAGCTGTAATACTGTTCATCAATTTCTTACCACATTTGATCAGCCAAGTTGTAATCTAATTCTTATTGTTGCCTTGCCTACCAGTATGTCTAAGGCGGTACAAATGAGTCTCTCCAATGGAAGGTCGAGCATTACTTCATGCGAAGCTGGGCTTCCCATTCAACTTTTCACTTTTGAGGTAGGTTCATGGAGTCAGTCTGTGTCATGGCTCTTTGAGTTTTAAACTGGAAATATACAAAGTATCAAAAAAGGAAGAAACACTGATATTTGCAATGAGACTCGACGATGATATACAACGAAGTCCAGTGCGCACCTCTCATACAGCTACTCCTCGACTGTGGGGTCAGCAAGACACGTACACGATGGACTGCAGCAGCACTTTAGGAGAAAACGTCATCCTACGATTTTGAAATTGGACTTCTGAACCTCTTAAACTTTCTGTGGGATTACCTCAAGCTTCTCCTCTTTCCTTTGTTTCTTAAAATACATGTTTACAGTAAAGGCCTTGCATACCTCAATAGAAATTGTTCTAGCGTTGAGACTAGCAGATGACGTTCTGGTCTACAAAACATCAACAGCATTGCTCAGTGGTGTCATGAAACCTGATTGTCCATCATTCCTACAAAACACTCGATATTGGTCCGCATTATCTAAGGCAAGACATCAGGACATTTCCCTCATTTCCATGCAAAAAAAAAAAAAAACAATTGAATCAATTTATAGCCTACAATAGAATAATGCTGAAATTTTAGAAAGCATATTGAGAATATTGTTCTTAAATGCTAAAAAGGGTTGTCTGCCGGGAAAGCAATGGCAGCTAAAGGCATGGATCAGCGCCATCTCCACCGATTGTATCTCGCAGTTGTACTCAGTGTGATTGATTATGGATTAGAGCTTACAACATTGTCCAAAAACAATCTTCTTAAATTAAAAAAAAAAATGAAAATGAAGCAATGTGATTGATCCTGGGAACAACGAAGGATACACCAGTTGAAACTGGCTTATACATGCTTGACCTTCCTTCAATGTAGGCAAGACACTAACGAGAACAGGTGATGGCATGTTTTAGAACACTTGATAATCACTAAAACCCACTACATGCAGCAGTCAAGGGAACAAAAGGCACTCGCCCAGGACGTGAAAAGTCATGGACAAGCAGAAGACAATATACAGATTGTATGTATGCCAATTAGCAGAACTCAAAGAAACCAAGGAATGGGAAATGTATTCAGATCACTTCAAACACACACCTCTACCAAATTGGCGTCGCTCCAGAATTTTGAAGACGCTGTCGAAAATGGTCAGAAGGTAACACCAACGCAGAAATTCAGAGACAGGTCGAAATACCTATTGTCAACAGAAGATATTGTTAAATACACTGACAGTTGTCTGAACAAAGGTAAGTCATGCTGGGGATACACAGCAAAATGGCCGAACTATCCAAGTGGACAATGGTGCATACAGTTTAATTCAACAACTTCAGGTCTAACAATGGAGGTAGAAGCAGTGACACAAAGCATTCCACTGGCTCTCATCTGCAGCATTGCAAACACCACAAACTTATAGATGCTGTTCTTTATTAAATACTACTGGAGGACTGTCACACTGGTTGAAGACTGGGCTGACTGAGTTTCTCATCCAGGAGACGGAAGTGGACTTTGAAAATGCTTTTGATTCTGTTAACAAACGCCTTCTGTAGCTAATTTTCTTTTAAAATGTTGGCATTAAAAGAAAATCGTACAAATGTTTCAGAAGTATCTATGATGTAGTAAAGGCAACAGTTTGAGTGGTGCGAGTTTATGGTGCATTGATTGTACAGTTGGATTAAGATAGGGTGATGCATGTGGTCCAATAGTATTTTCTCTGTTCCTTAACGAGCTGGCAATTTACATAATTATTACTGGAAGACATAGTGCTGATTTCTCTAGCTGCGTTGCATTATTATTCTGTTATTAGCAGATGATGTGATCTTATTGTCTGTGACTGTCATAGGATTACAAACACTTTTAACAAAGTTCAGCTTCACTTCGGTTAAAGGCTAACTTTCAAAATGGAGCGACTGATGGCGGAGAACGAAGCAAAGTTTAGAAAGAGTGGGGGTTAGTTTTCGAGGACTTCGAACTTTGTCTTGTGTAAAAGCTAACACTCTTTCTAAAACTTAACATTAATAAAGTTAACATCATAGTGTTTTGAAAGGGTTGTTATTTATGCGTGAGAGAAAGATAGTTTTTATTATAGTTGCATAATACCTTTTATCAATGTGTATAAGCATTTGGGAATATGTTTTTCTGTCATCTTTGTCTTGCACGCAAAGATCTTGCAAGCCGGGCAGAAAACGCATTCCTTTGTGCTATGAAGAAGCTGCACATCCTTGATGACAATTCTTTCGTGTTGTCTGTGAAGTTGTTTGACTTCAGTTTATAGTTCAATATGGGTAGCGGTATGGGGATTAGACAAGACAGCTATTTACTGTGAGACCGTTCATTGCTACACTTAAAAAAAAAAAAAAAACTTCCTCACAGTAGATCTTAGGACACCAAATGACTTTTCATATGGCGAAACTAACAGGTATCCTTTATATGCAAACTCAACTGTGAGACGTGATTGCTATTGGTTTAGATTATTGCAGATGGGTCAGCAAAGAATTCCACGTAAAGCTTGTAATATGTTAACAGATCTTAAGTTAAAGTGAACTGGGTGACTCAGCAAATTTGGTAGTTTGGCTGTGGATTTGGGTTTGTTAGGTACAATCAGGGTGTTGAAAAATTAATGACTTTATTCGTACATTTCGCCAATGGAAAAAAAAATGCTGTTGGCGAAACTGGACTGAACATATTCAGACAGTAGAAGATTTGAAATGTGTAGAAATTTATGTAATACGACTTCTTTGAACCACTATCTATCGTATTTTAATCCACATTTGAAATATGCCATGATAAGATTCAGGCCTGGAATCTCAGAGCTAATGGTACAACAGAAGTGTTTGTAACTTGTCCAATGTGCAGAGAAGAAGCAGAAAAAAAACGAGATACAGTTTGTTTTTTGCTGTCCAATCCTCAGACGTTTTCGAGAAAGCTTTGTCAAACCAGAGTATTACCTACGAAAAAAAAAGTATTACCTACACCCTCTCTGTTCGAACTCAGTTTACTTATAACCTCACAAAAGTCTCACGAGAGATTTCGCGGTGTCTTGAGAATATATCTGTTTTGTTTCTGTCCCTACGCTGTTTTATATGGCTGTTAATACTTGTAATTGGCTG
>JADBJO010012346.1:57690-70665 GCA_016801955.1 Conus betulinus
AATCCAGAAGTTGATGATGAGAGAACTGCACGTGTTTCTCTCGTGATTTGTCCGTTAATGCTTTTGGTCGTCTGTTACTAAATGTCTGTGAAGAATTTGGTCTGGGAAAGATGACATGAAAAACATATTTTTAAATTCAATGCAGTCACACGACATGAAATTAAAGACAAATTAAATGTAGCTACTGATCTGATAAACACTGATGTGAACCTAGCCCTTTCCCAGTTTAATGATTGTCTACGTAAGGCTGGTGAGAGTATGCTGGTGACACATACTGTAGGTGTGGAAAAAAAATTGCGGATTTGGTTTGACCTTGAGTGTCGACAAAGTCGTCGACTCCTGAGGCAACGTCTCCGCAAATGTCAATATTCTAACTTTGTTGAAGATAGACTCTCTTACTGTGAAAAAAGAAGACAGTACAAACAACTTTTAGCAGATAAAAAGCGAACGCATCGTGATAGTATCATTAATAATCTTAATAACTGCTCCAATGACCCACGTAAATTTTGGACACTATACGTGCTGTGCGTGCAAGAGGAGCCACTGGTGTAAATGTTTCAAAAGAACAGTGGTATGATCATTTTAAGAATGTATTCAACTCTGTAAATGATGTTGATTCTTACGATCTGTCTGACGAGGTTGTTGGTGGTGAACTAGGGAATTCTGTATTTATTGATTGTGAATGTCTAAATGTACCAATTATTTCTCACGAGATACGCTCAGCTATTGGTGCCTTGAAGCATCACAAAGCAGCTGGGCCCTGATGGTCTTATTGGAGAATTTTACAAATATAGTTGTGAACAGATTTTACCATTTCTCACGAAGCTTTTCAACAATCTTTTTGACAAGGGCTTATTTCCAGTGCTTGGTCATTGTCAATTTTACTACCATTACATAAAAAGGTGACCCCTCTGTTCCAGATAATTTCAGAGGAATTTCTTTGCTTGACATCAGTAGCAAGCTGTACAGTTACGTTTTAAATAAGCGTATCACTGACTGGATTGAAATGAACAATGTTATTGGTGAGGAACAAGCTGGCTTTAGACCAGATCATAGTACCACTGATCATATTTTTACACTTTTTTCTATGATTCAGAAACAGCTTTTAAGGCACAGAAAGTTATATGTTGCTTTTATTGATTTTCGCAAGGCATTTGACTCGGTTTGCAGAGATAAATTGTGGAAAGTATTACGCAAGCATGGTTTGAATGGTAAAATTTTTTATGCCTTGCAAAGCATGTACAGAGTTGTCAAAGCACGTGTGCGCGCAGGAGCAGATCTGACTGAAGAATTTTTTTGTCCTAAAGGAGTAAAACAAGGTGAAGTGTGCTCTCCTGTATTGTTCTCACTTTTATTTGATGAGCTTACTTGTGATATTACCAAACATGGTAGACATGGCATCAGCTTGCCCCAGAACTAACAGAACTATTTATTTTGTTATTTGCAGACGATGTTGTTCTATTTTCTGACACCGTAATTGGTCTACAAACCCAGCTACATATACTTTGTGAAAGCAAAACGTTTTTGGCCTTGTTGTGAATCTTGACAAGTCGAATATTGTTGTGTTTCGAAATGGGGGTTTTATTGGTGAAAGCGAAAAGTGGTATTTTAATGGTTATGAACTGAAAATTGTTAACATGTACAAATACCTAGGTATTCTTATGTCTACCAAACTTTCATTTTCTCATACCATGAAAGACTTAGCTGGGCGTGCCAGCAAGGGTGTTTCAGCAATTATGAAGTTATTGTGGTCTGTTGGTGAATTCTCTCCAATTCTCTCCAAAAGTGTTTTTCAAACTTTTTGACTCGCAAATTCTGCCTATCCTTACTTATGGTTCAGAGAAATTTGGGGCTTGTCCGGAGTCCAAGACCAAATTGAAAGAGTACATCTCACAGCTTTGAAGCGATTTCTTGGTGTAAGTTATAAGTCTCCAAGACAATTAATTTACGGGGAAACTGGAAGGTACCCCCTCTTTGTAGCTACTTACTGCAGATGTATTAAATTTTGGCTGAGATTGACAAGATTAGATAATTCAAGGTACTCAAAAAAGGCCTACAATATGTTGTTGGAGTTGCAGCGTCATAATTATTCTACTTGGGCATGTAACGTACGCAACGTTTTGTTTAAATATGGATTTGGAATTGTTTGGAGTCGCAAGGTGTTGGAAAATGTTAAAATTTTTATAGCAGAATTTAAACAACGTCTTATTGACTGTTTTAAGCAGGACTGGAGATCTTCTTTATCTTCTCATGATTTTTTTTACGTGTATTCCTTTTTCAAACAGGATGTTATTTGCTCCGAGTACGTATCTTTGATTAAGAATATAACTGTGAGAAAGTCTTTTGCAAGGTTTAGAATAGGAATGTCCGTTCTGAAGTCCCACTTTCTTAAGTTTCAACCTGGTCGTAATACTGATTCTCGCTGTCCTTTTTGCTGTGATGTTGAAGAGAGTGAAATGCACTTTCTCTTGATATGTCCAATGTATAAAGATATTCGTGTCCGGTTTATTCCGCACAAATTCTGGAGGCGGCCATCTTTTTTTAAATTTATATTGTTGATGTCAAGCACAAACCCATAAACTGATAAACACAAGCCGCACTTTTTGTTCACAAAGCTCTCTGTATCAGAAACTTGAATTCCTAATGTGTACATTAGTAACTGTGTTTTGTTGCTTCATTGCCAGTTGTGTCTTAGTTGCTTCATTTGTTACATTCTCTGTATGTTTAATTAGATTTGTACATCCTGTTTTACGCTGGCGGATAAGTACGATTTAGCTGTGCTCCTTTTTTTTTTTTTTTTTTTTTTTTTTTTTTTTGCTTGATCATGTGCGACGATCTTTTTATGTGTTTTATTGTGATGGGCTGGTGGCCTTTACAATTAAAGAATCATTCGAATCATTCATTCTCTCTCTCTGACTGTCAGTGTGACAGTATGAATGTATGCAAAGTCATATGGTGGTGGTGGTGTGGTGGTGGTGGTGGTGGTGGTGTGTGTGTGTGTGTGTGTGTGTGTGTGTGTGTGTGTGTGTGTGTGTGTGTGTGTGTGTACTTCGTGTATTATTAAGCTGTTTGTCCCAGATCACAACTGTGCCGCCCTTGTTTTCTGGTTTAATGGCAATATCTTGTCATTGTCTCAGGGACTCAAGAGCTTTCTGATCTTTCAATAAGATATCTGGATTTTATTCTGGATACATGTCCTTTCTGCAAATTTAAATGCATAGTTGGTCATCACTGGATTTATCGAAGGGCTGTTGGCAGAGAATTTTGATTTTGGTAACGATGGAGAAAATGTCCAAGGTATGTGGTGGCTGGGAATAAATTATTTACATCCACAGCCATCCTAAGCAGTTCCCCGAAAAATGTCTCGACATCAGCGAGGTTTTTTTTTTGCACCATCTTTGACATTTTCTGCATCATTGATATCACTATTATTATTTTTCATCACTGGATTATTACAGCCACAACTATTTGAATATTTCTTAGATTTTGTTTGATTATCCTTTCAGTTCTTTATATTACTAGATTATAGTTGTTGTTGTTCTGTTATTTTTGTGGTTATTGTTGTCATTATTAGTATTGTTATTTTTTATCATTGTGATCATTATTTGTGTACTTCTTATTATCATTTATTATTATTATTATTATTTATTATTATTATTATTATTATTATTATTATTATTATATATTATTAGTATTAGTAGTAGTAGTAGTAGTAGTAGTGGTGGTAGTAGTAGTAGCCATAGTAGTAGCAACAGCAGCAGCAGCAGCAGCAGCAGCAGCAGTAGTAGTAGTAGTAGTAGTAGTAGCAGCAGTAGTAGTAGTGATTGTAGCATTTTTATTATTTTTAAATTATTGTCATTGTTATTATCATCGTTATTTCTTTATTGTTGTTGTTGTTGTTAATAATTATTACTACTACTGTCACAGTTATTATCATTATTATGTTGAAAGTATTTTTTCTCATTCTTCTCCTTCCTATCTTCTGCCTCCAGTATTGTTTTTATTAATCTTATAATTACTGCTATCGTTCATTATTATTATCATCATCAACATCATCGTCATACTGTTATTGTTGTTGTTGCTTTTCTTCTTCTCTCTTCTTCTTCTCTTCTTCTTCTTCTTCTTCTTCTTCGTCGTCGTCGTCGTCGTCGTCGTCGTCGTCCTCCTCCTCCTCCCCCTCCCCCTCCTCCTCGTCGTCGTCGTCGTCGTCGTCATCGTCGTTTTCTTCTTCTTCTTCTTCTTCTACTAATCATTAATGTCCTTGTTATCATTGACATTTCATTATTGTTGTTATTATCATTATAATCATTATCATTATTATAATATTTATTATTATTATTGATGTGTCGTTGTTGTTGTTGGTGTTGTCATCGTCATCATCATCTTTTTCTTCTCCTTCCTCTTTTTCTTTTTCTCCTCCTCCTCCTCCTCCTCCTCCTCCTCCTCCTATTATTAACTGAACTAGAAAACAAAATTCCATGAGTCGGGTTTGTTATCCCAAGTTGATCTCCCTCTTCTTTTCTCTTGTTGTTTTGATGTTTGTTTTTTTTTTTTTTTTTTTTTTTTTTTTGGGGGGGGGGGGGGGGGGGGGGGGGGGGGGGGGGGGGGGGGGTTTTGTTTTGCTGCAATGGGTATTCTGGTGTTTTTCAGCTCATTCTTCTTTATTGCATGACTTGATTTTGATACTACCCTTCTTTCATTGTATTTTGTCATTTTTGATGTGGCAAATTTTGGTATGCCTCTCTCTCTCTCTCTCTCTCTCTCTCTCTCTCTCTCTCTCTCTCTCTCTCTCTCTCTCTGTTCTCTATCTGTCTCATGCACGAACTGATCTGATTTTTTTTTTTTCACTCAAACGGTTCTCATATGCGCACTGCCGTGTGACTAGTCTTCACAACAAAATGTTTGAAAATACGTGCTATCCACCTTGGTTGAACAACCGTGATTGCTCTCTCTCTCTCTCTCTCTCTCTCTCTCTCTGTCTCTCTGGCTGACTGTCTCCCTCCCCCCCCTCTCTCTCTCATTTTGTCATCCTATGTTGATCTTCTTCCTTCTTCTCTTGTCGTTCTTGAAGTTGAGAGGGGGGGGGGGGGGGGGGGTGGGGGGGTATGGAATTGTTTGCTGCTGAGTTGGGCATGTCTGGTGTCTTTCAGCTTTTTTTTTTTTTTTTTTTTTATCATTGCATGACTTGATCTTTTACGACTCTTCTTCATTGTAGTTTATTGTTTTTTGATGTGCCAATTTTTTATATGCTGCTCCTCCTCCTCCTCCTCCTCCTCCTCCTCTCTTCTTTCTTCTTCTTCTGTCTCTCCTTGTGTCAGAGACTCCGTCTCTTTATTCTGTGTCTCCAAGTCCCCACCTCTCTCTCTCTTTGTGTCGCTCTCCATCCCTCCCTCTCTCCCACACTCTCTTCCTCTAGTTATATTGTGCATTCTCTTATTCTAAATTGCTATGTATTCATTATTGTTATGAGTTTCTATGCAGTTCGATGCAATGATTTCTTGCCATCTGCTACTTCGTCTCCTACGTTTTCTTGTTGTTTCACTTTCCCCTTGTTCATCATCATTGCCATTGTGTTGTTGTTGTTGTTCTCCTACGTTTTTCTTGTTGTTTCTTCCCCTTGTTTCTTCTTCTTCTTCTTCTTCTTCTTCTTCTTCCTCTTCTTCTTGGATAGGCCGCCCCAGCTTTCCGGCGAGGATGCTGGTACCTCTGTCAGACGGGTGGATGGCATCCCTCATGAGCCGGTTGTTGAGAGGATCAAGGTTCTCATGAGAGAGAAGAGATGTCTGATGACGAGGAAATTCGGAAAACAGTAAAGCGTTGAATAGTTGTCGTCTGCCCTCCAGAGTTTGATCTTTGACTAGCGTTGCTTTGCTTACCACGACCTTTGTTTTCGGATTTTGCTGTTTGAATTTGTTGACAACACTAATCAGCTTTTTCGCTGTAACTCCAGGGGTCAGTACTTTTCAAATCATTTATTCCAGTATGCTGTATAACACGACCAACCGGAACTTCTCAATCAATGTTTTCAAATTGTTTTTCACAGTCTGAGATCTCTGAAAAGCTCTTTTGGAGACAACTTTAAGTCTGTAGACCTCTCCCAGGAGCCTAGCGTTGACGCCTAGCGCGCGCGCGCGCGCGCGCGCGTGTATGTGTGTGTGTGTGTGTGTGTGTGTGTGTTTTGTTGGTACATTGATGTGAGGGCGTGGTGAATCGGAGATAGACTTTTGCGTGGTGATATTGGAAAACACTGACTGTATTGCCGTTTTTTTAATTTAAAAAAAAATTTGGTGTGTGCATGTGTCGAGTGTCCGCCAGGGACTTTGATTGAGATTCTTAAAGTGCAAGATTGGGTTTCGGGTCACTTGAACAATTTAAGTGCTTTAAAATGATATTTTGGAGATTGAGTTTGGATGTAGGGATAGTCTGACACCAGTGGAGAAAGATTAGTATAAGGAATACAGTTTGGGAGAAGGGGGGTGTACGCTGAAGCATCACGTGGGCATCTCGGGTTCGGAGGAATATCAACCTTGTTGATGTTCAGCCCGGTATTACCAGGTGATGTAGTTCTTCATCTTGGTCCTTCTGGTATTGGCCTTCAGTGGGCTGAGAGGTGTGTGTGCCTCTTGAGGGAAGGGTCCCTACATGTGAATGCGCAGCACATGCGCGCACATGTATGCATAAGGGGCCATGTTGTGATGGTCGCGCATTAGTGTCATTAGTATAGTTGGATTCCTTTTTGCTTCGTTTTTTTTTTTTTTTTCGTTTGGGGAGAACTGCGTGGGTATGCTGGATGTGAAGATCTTGGTGTTTTCATCTGCTATTCTGTTGGTGAGACTGCGTGTGTGTGAATGCAAATAAAGCCTTCTGTTTGTGCACCATAGTTTCCTTTGTCCGTGTGTGTGCTGTCTGGCGTTCGTACTCTCACGTAAAAAGGGGGAGGGGCGGTTATAAGGCTGGGGTATATTCATACATATATCCCTGCCTGCTGTCTTATACAGTGACATCACCATTATCGTAATCATTTTTATTATTACTATTATCATTATCATTATTAAAATCATATTATAGTAATAACTATTTTTATTGTTATTATCATTATTATATTATTATTATTATTATTATTATATACTTATTAACATTATATATGTCATTATTGATATCATTATGATAATGGCGATGATGATGATGGCGATGATGATGATGATTATCAACGTTTTTATTAATTATTGTTGTTATTATCATTATCATATTTTTATTATGTTATTATGATTCGTATCATTGTCAACTTAAACTGTGCCTTCTTTCCTTCAACCTCTACCCTCCCAGTTCTATTCCATGGTTGTTTACCTTAGACAGAATTTTGCATCCAGATTAAACATACAAATGACCGTCTGTTAGTCTTTTGTTTCATTGTTTGATAATCCGGTCTGAAGAAAACCCAAAAGGTCGAAAAATGTTGTGTTTATTTTCTAATTTGTTTTTTCATTTGGCGGCCCGGCGATTCTGTTGTTGCCCATGTTTCAGTTCTCGCCTGCAGTCAGTCCACTTTTAAGCATCACATCAGCCAGTCAATGTGGATGTGTGATTGTTTATGTATTTAAAGTTTCGGGTGAAAACTGAATATTTTATCTTTGTTTTGTGGTTTGTATAATTCCTGCATTGTGGTTATCTTTCCACCTGCAGTCTCTCCACTTGAAAAGCTTCACATCAACCAGTCAAATGTCTCACAGTGTGGGTGTGTGATTGCGTATGTTTTTAAAGTTTCGGTGAAAACAACGCATCTTTTTCTTTGTTTTGGGGTTTGTGTAGTTTTTGTTTCTTTAGTTGTATTTCCGCCTGCAGTCACCCTCTTTTAAACCCTTCAACTTGGCTGCACATTGTCTCATTGTGTGGATGTGTGACTGTTAAGTTTACTATTAGAGTTTTGGGTGAAAACTTAGAATCTCTTTCATTGATTTTGATTTGAATGTCGCTTTTGGTATTGTGTCCATTGATTCGTTTATGTGCTTGTCAGACAGCACTCCAGACATTAGAAACCATGACAAAATGGTCTGAAAATTAAGATCTACTCTCATGGTGTACAAATTCATCAGCACACATGGTTTTGAGAATTTTTGTAATGGAGTGTCTGCCTCCACTACATCTGACCACAGCCATCAGTGTCGCCTGACTGTCTCCTTATATCACAATGTCTTGGCAAGTAAGGTGTTTTATCCTCTTTGTCTATGTCAACATATCCCTACATCAAAGAAGCTGTAATGCTGAACAACTTACCATAATTCCTGGTCAGCTGAGGATCCTTGATATTTGTCCAGGTGTGGAATATCTCCTGAGTCAAAACAGCACGGATATCATATTCCTTCAGGCCAATGCGTCTGGCTGTGGAAGATACTCATTACCGTCTGCTCTTCACCCAGGTGTCATATACGGGGTGTGCGGCCATGTCACTCCTTTCTGTGTACTGCATGTGCAAGTACCCCAGGTAGATATGTGCGTGCTCGTATACAACGCCTATCACATGACTGTGATTCCATGCACTGGAAAACTGAAGTACATCTAAGAGGCGAGGTCAAGAAGTTTCTTTTAGAATGCTATTTTCATGACATGGAGGACAGTTTTATCGACGCACCTTCAAACAAATGTGGATAGTTGACATTGGGAATCCTCTGATTGTAGTTAATATAGAGTCGATAAAAAACAGTTTGATTTCATTGTGAAACCATTAATGGATCATTCCACATATTTGATCACTCATATGTGATAGGGTATGATAGAAAACAACTGCATTATACCAAAGATTTCAGTAGAAGTATGACATTCATTATGCATTTTCAACGAATCTCTTTTAGAACAGTAATGTGTTCCTACATAGAACTGAACTACTTAGACCCAAACACAGCTCTCAAAAAGAGTGAAAGAGTATGCCGTCTATGTTGTCTATCACCTACCATTATCACAACTTCAATGCTTCAAATTAAGTTTACTGCTTTTATAGCTGATAATGCTGGTATGATACTGTTCCTGTCTGTACTTCCTACGCACAAAGGGCTTGTGAAGCTGCCCAGTGGTCTGTTCAACTGTTCTGTGCCATGGTATTCTGATTCCAACATCACCTGCACTGTAACCAGCGCCCAGAATGTCACGACGGACGGGACGAAACAGGGGACTGTCCCTTCAGTAGTGAAGATTGCAAGGGGCTGGTGGCATCACGAAACAAGTGTTTCAAATTGATCATATTCGATCGAAACATTCCCATTGTATTTTCTTACACTGAGTGCCATAATGTGGGTGAAAAACTAGCAGATGTGAAAACCAAGAGGGAAAAGTTAGATTTCCGACGTGCACTGTCAAACTATATCAGATTTAGAGCAGCCATTGGTCTAAGGTCGGGGTTGGCATTCTGTGCCGTTTTCATATAGCAAATTCCGTACATGGTTTGACACCACTTTGATTTATAACATGAATCACTTCTATTTCCATCATGACTTTTTTACTTCAATGACTTTTCATCAGTATGTTCCTTCAAGGAGTTTCCATACTGCCTATGCCACAGATTATGGGATTCATTTGCAGTTGTTGTATCCTGCTGATGCTTTTGGAATAATGTGCGAACTAGAATTAAAGTCGAACGGTGTCTTTCATTCACCCATAGTGTTGGCTCATGCAGCAGCTCCTCTGAATGTATGTGTATGCACACACGACAGCATTTGGCTATTTCCCCTACACGTGTTGTTGCACACCAATTTCTGTCGCGTGACGTCAAGAGAGACTGTATGAAAGAGGTGGATCAAAAAACCTATACATTGTTGAACGTTAGTTGTACGCAACTTGAAGAAATGTCGTTTGATGGAGAACCATTCACCTACATCCCATTTAGATGTGATGACGACATGACAACAGTGCATCACACTTTACTGTGTGACTTCAGACAGGATTGTCCAGATGGAAGCGATGAGTCTTTCTGTGAATTTTCTTGTGCTGGTTTTTTGTGCTTAAACGGTCAGTGTGTGTTACTCAGTCAACGCTGCAATCAATACACAGATTGTGTGGACGATTCTGATGAGGTTGGATGTTCTGATGATGCCAGCTACCATGCCCCAGTCAAAGAGGAAGACAATACACAACAGTTTTACGTTGATCTAGATGGGACAGGTTACTTCACTCAACAGTTGATGAATTCTGAGGAGTTGTGTCCTCATGCTCATTACCAATGTTCTCTGAGTGGCTGTACTGTCTACCTATCTACACCAGATGTAATGAATTCTTTGATTGCATTCATGGAGAGGACGAGCATGAGTGTGAGACATACAGGTGCCCTGGTTTCTACCAATGTCGGGCTTCCAGCATCTGTGTGCATGGAAATCATCTGTGTGATGGATGGAGTCAGTGTCCACAGCTGATGATGAACTGATGTGTGACACGAGCTGCCCAGAAGGATGTCAGTGTCAAGGTCATGCGTTCCTATGTTCACAACCGTTCCTTTCTGGCCACTTTCCTCTGTTGAGATATGTTAATGCAACAGACTCAAAACATGTCTCTAACTGATTTTAGGACATATATTCATCTTCTTTGCCTTGGTTTTATCACAATGTTTCATTAACAATATTTCACACGTTACACTTTTAAATCTGAAGTATCTCGATCTTGCTCAGAACAACATTAAAATCCTCGACATGGCTGTTTTCCTTCAGCTACCGAATCTAAGATTTCTTGCCATAGAAAACAATCCTCTCAGCAACATAACAGGTAAAACCACAAAGCTAATTGTTTATTCACTGAGCTGGATGGACGTGTCAAAAACACATGTCAATATTCTTGATAATAATAATATATCCATCTACTTTCTCAGATGGTAGGAATGAATACCTCACATTGTGGTGTTGAAACGGTTCATCGGACAACTTTGACAAACATGCCAGAAATCCGAGAACTGGATTTAAGGGGGAATATCTTTGGCAATTTTCCACTGGATCTGTTGTTAAGATCAGATAAATTACAACGTATCTATTCATCGAACTACAGAATGTGCTGCAAGAATGTACTTCCTAAACACCTGGATGAAGGAAACTGCTTTGCCCCTATCATTGCACTTCCATCGTGCACATCACTTCTGCCAAATGAACTGTACAGAGTCTTCTTTCAGCTGATTGCTGTGTCTGCTGTGGCAGGATGTGTGGCCTGCTTTCTAGTTTATTCCACAGTGAAGAACATGACTGGAAGCAGTTTTATGATGGCTATTACCCATTTGCAGTTTGCTGATATCTTTATGGGATGCCACGTCATCGTTATTGTGCTAGCAGACCTCCTATTTCGTGGAAAATACATGCAGATAGAAAAAGCATGGACTGACAGCGTAATGTGCAGACTGGCTGGCTTTCTTTTCCTTTTGTCTAGCTCAGTGTCACCAATGATTATCTGGTTCACCACTTTGTATCACGTTATTGTCTATTGTTTTCTTTAATGATCCATGCAGGTTCAACCATGTTTAACAGCCGTAGTTTGTACAGTTGTGTGGATCATTGGCGTGCTGTTGGCATCAGTTCCATTTCTCCCTGGACTGTCACACTGGGGCCTTCAGGGCCAGTCAGGTCTGTGTCGTCTGGCTTCAGTTGATCACTATCATTCACGGCAAAGATTCACATGGTTTACAGTTATTGTGGCAATTAATTTCATTATGTGTTTGATGACTGGAACTGGTCAAGGTATCATCTTCTGGCGAACACCAAAATACAGGGTAACACTCAACCCCACACACCAGTTAGTGTACTCCTCGGTCCATGTTACTAGAAAGGTGACTGTCATAGATGCTTTCTGTTGGTTCGTATTCGGACTGACTGTAATGATAGATTCTTGTGGTGTTGCTGATTTTGTTAAGATCAAAGATACCATGGTTATATTCATGTTACCCTTAAACTATGCTCTAAACCCATACTGTGTATATGTGGACTGTGCACACGCAATGGCAACGTCAAACACAAGAAAAGAAATTGCTACAAGTGCTAAAATTGCGTGCTAGAATAGAAAAACACCCAGCTGTTAATTTAATGAACACACATATGCATGAGTAACATTTAGAGACATGTAAAACGAGTACGCTTGCATAGCTGAAACTAAATGTTTTTGTGTATTACACATCTGTACACGTATTTACGCTTTCTGTAAGTTAATTGAGATGTATGATAACACTGCTAAATTCAGTTGATAAATTACACCAAGAAAGGGAAACTGTTCTGTTACTCAGCTGATATCTTCTCTAATCTGTCGGCAGAAAGCAGAAAGCCTTGAAGCATATTTAGCTATAAAACTTAATTTTACACATCCTGCTTGTCAGGGTGTGTTGGGGGAACAAAGTCCATTACTTTGATCCAAGTGGCTGCGGCTTTTGTGTTGTTTGCAATCGTTTCAAGACTGTTTGAAATAATGCGTATTTCTTCTTCACCTTGTCTGTCAGAGACCCAGAGTAAAAAAACTGATGGCTTTTTCTTCCAGCCGAAAAAAAAAAACATTTGTTTTCTTTGGAGGGAGTTTTCATTCTGAACGATTTCTTGCACATTGAAAGAAGCTGTGGTCACAAATGTAATTTCTCTTGTAACGAGCGATAATAAAGTTTTCTGAATCTGAATCTCAATCTGAATCTATGCCGAGCCAGGGGACTAACACCGCAAGGATGCCCCGCTGATGTCAGTACCTGTGCCAGGCAACAACTACATACAGCACCACCAGCAAGCAGAGCAAAGGAACGCAGAGCAAGCAAGCGTGGACAACATGCAGCCATTACCTCAACACAAAGCAAAGACACAAAGCCCCGCGTGGCACAAGGGGAAGAATCCTATAGATATCTCCACTGACCGTACCACCATCGCTTTTCACTTCCTGGGTTTTTTCATCCCTGCGACAAACAAGGCTTACCCATCACTAGCGATGGGGAATTCGAACCAGAAATCCTCTCAGGGGGCTGCAGCAAAGACAGCATCA
>JADBJO010012347.1:0-5000 GCA_016801955.1 Conus betulinus
CACACCGTCCGTTCTGGCAACATGATGTCTACACACATAGGCTTAAATTATATAAATAAGGGCATATATTTTTTCCATGTTAGCTCGAATTCATGGGTTTTCCCTACAGTTGCGATAAATATTTTTCTGTTCTTACCCTTATATTTAAACTATTGATGAAACTGGGCATTGTAGGGTTCAAATTGTGTAACTTGCTTTTGTAGATGAAAAATTTGGCAAATAGTAGTATGAAATCTAAAGGCTTGTCTGTTATTACATTTTCTGCTGCACACCAAACAAGATTAGTTGCTCGTTTAATATTAGTCTTAGAGAATGGGGACATTTATTCCATAAAACAGATTCTAAGTCATTCCAGAAATTTTGAATTACAATGCAATTCCAAAACAAGTGCTGAATTGTCTGCGTTTCTGAGTTACAGAAATTACATTGTGGGGAGTCTGTGAGTTTACACATGTGAAGAAACTTTTGTGTGGGGAGAATACGGTGTACAAGTCTGAACTGGAACCATCTCAGTTTAGTATCTGTAGTAGTTTTAAGAGGTTTTAAAAAGATATCTTTCCACTTGAGTCCAGTATATACAGACGTTCCCACTTAATCACTGCTGCCGGTGTGATTTTAGAACCAAGTAGGATCGATTTAAACTACTTTGTTGTCTTTCTGGATCAAGGTCCATGTTTTATTTTCCTCATCAATAACATGTGCTATGTCTTCTCTGTAATTGAGAATTTCTTGATATTTTTTAATAATAGCTCTGATGATTCCCTCATATGCTAAAAAATTAGTTTTTGTAACGTTTGAGTATTTTACCTTAAAATCATTAAAGGACAGAAAATTTCCATTTACATCCATTACATGGTTAACTTTTGTTACACTGCTTCTATCCATTCTTTCATGTAGATCACCTTATTGTCCCTTGTTATGTTTACATTATAATGAATATATTCTGACAGGAATTCTTTCATATTTAAAGGTTTACACTTTGAGCAGAACTTTTTATAGTGTCTAACAACATCAAGCCAGAATGGATTATCGAGTCGTTGGAGTAACACGTTAGCGTACTCACCTCCGAGCGTTTTCATTTGTTTCATGGCTGGATACAAGGTATATATATGAAACTACTAAATTCTGATTCTGGAATATTTAACCGTCTTAACCAGCTAATCTTCAGAGTCTCAAGTAGTATAAATATGTTACTCACTTTTAGTCCTCCATTTTCATATTCTTGATAAAAATTACTGATTTCTTTATCTTATTATGTTTCCCATTCCATAAGAACTGGAACATTTCAGTTTCTATTTCCTTCAAAAGTTGGCTTGGGGGGGGGTCCGGAAGATTGAGAAACAGATAGGTAAACTGAGAAAGAATAAACATTTTTAATATTGCGATTTTTTCAAAAAAGGAGTGAGATTTCTTCTTTTCCATTGTTTTAAGATTTTCTGCACGGCTGAAAGCTTTTGACTGTAATTTATTTCGACAATTGGTCTGTATTAGTAGAAAATTTTTATGCCGAGAACCTTAAAGATACCCGGATTCCATTGGAAGTTCCTATCCCTAAAGTATCGAATTTGACTATTTTTTCTACTTCCAATCCACACTAGTTTGGTTTTATCACTATTCATTTTCAAGCCTGACATCTGTGCATATTCATCAAGGATATCTACAGTTGCCTGAGAGACTGTTCAGAACCATCAAGTAGCAGAGAAGTATCGTCTGCAAACTGTGACAGGAGAAATTCTGTGTTTTTTTATGCTAATGCCTTTAACATCTTTACTTTTTCGAATCATCAGTGATAAAACCTCTGCGCATATAAGTATAAGTAGGAAAAAGCGGGTCCCCCTGTCTGCACCCTCTTTCAAGTTTAAAGCGGGTAGAATACTGACCATTTACCAGGACGCACGATGTGGTATTCATATACAATGTTCGAAACCACTGAACAATACTAGGTCCAAAAAAAAAAAAATTTCAAACATTTTTCAATAAAGACCCAAGAGACACTGTCAAATGCTTTCTCAAAATCAATCAGCATTAAGAGACCAGGAATACGTGTTTTTTTCAGTGTAGAGCATATATCATATAGCAATCTTATATTTTCTCCAATGTAACGACCTTTGATAAAGCCCTTCTCTGACAGATTTATAATGCTTGGCAAGACTTTTTGTAATCTTGCAGATATGCAAGCAGAAGCTATTTTATAGGAGACATTTTAACAGGGATATTTGGGCGCCAATTTTTTATAAATTGTTTTGGTTTTTCCTCTTTGGGTAAACACACAATGATTCCTTGTTTTTGTGAGACTGAAAGTTGCCCACAGTTGTAGCCCGAATTTAACTGATCTGACAAGAAAGTGACCAATGTCAACAAAAAAGAACTTAAAGAATTCAACGGTGAATCCGTCTGACCCAGGACTTTTGTCATTTTGCATTTTTTTTTCAGTGCTTTGCAGCCTCACTGTACGTGAGGGGTCCTTTAATGCTCTCTTTCGCATCACAAGTTATTCCTGGGGCATCTGGGCAAAAGATGGTTAAGGTTAATATCATTAACCTCTCTGTAACTGTACAAATTCTGGTAAAAGGTCTGAACCTCTGACAAGATTGTATCTTGGTCTGATATTATATTCACCATTGCCATTGTCGAGGTAACTCATCGATTTTTGTCTACAAAATTTCTTTTTTTCCAAGTTGCTAAATATTTGCTGTTTTTTTTTCACCATCTTTTTAACCATCTGATTTTTGCTCGTACAGCTATCCCTTCCATCTTTTTGTTTCTTAGTGTGTCTGCAGTTCATTTCTTAATTCTTCTAGTACTTGTATATTATCTTCACTTACATTGCCCTCCAAGGCTTGTATTTCTTTTGTGAGATTACCTTCTCTTTCTTTCTCAGTTTTTGTGTTTTGTGTGAAGAATAGGCAATAGTTTTGCCCCGTATTTCCATCAAAAGCACTTCGAAAAACAATTGTTCGTTAATCTGAAATTGTAATTCATTATTTGGAACATTACTAAGTTCTTCAGTATTATAAACTGGTAATGCGTATTGTTTTTTTTACCTCCAAAATTTTCTGTTTTATTTCTGCTATGTATTTATCATCTTTGAGAAGTGTATTGTTAATTTTCAAAACGGTCTATCCCTTTTGAACTGATCTTTTCTCAACACCAGTGAAACTAAAGAATGATCAGATCGGTATCCAGTATCTACAGTTGCATCTCTTATCTCTGATACGAGTGCCTTGGAAGTTAGGAAATAATCAAGCTGGCCTTGTTTTATTGAGTTAAATTTACGCCATGTGTATGCCCTTTTCATTGGATAAAGATTCCTAAACACATCAATTAAATCATACGTGTCTATCATGTCAAGAATTTTCTTCCGTGTTTTAGGTCTGTTAGTAACGCTTGAATAATTACGCACATCAGTCTTGAGATCGAGGGCACACTTCCAGTCTCCAGCTGCAATAACAAAATCATTATCTATTTCCTCAATTTTTTGTACTATTCTCTCAAAGAACTGTGGGTTATCCCCACTGCTTGGGCCATATACATTGACTAGTGTGATACGTTTATTTAAGAACTCTATGTCCATTACAATGAAGCACCCCCAGGATCCCTGAATATTGTATACAATTTATATTCGAAATTGTTATTAAACAGAATCCAACACCATTTTTATTTGTTTCAGTACCTGCTAACCATAAGTTATAACCCCAGTTGGCTCTTATAAAGTTTTCATTGGCTTCCTTTAAATGTGTTTCCTGTAAAAAGTATATGCTAGCCTTACGTTTGCGAAGATAATCAAACACATCTCTTCTCTTGTTAATGTCATTTAAGCCATTGCAATTAAAAGTGCAAATTTTAAAAATCATCGTCTTTGTTCATGAGCTATATTTGCTTTTTGTCAAACTTTCAAACATACAAAAAAAAAAATATATATATATATATATATATATGAAAAAGTGAGGTAGGCAACAATCCAACTTCCCCCCAAATTCCATATTCAGTGGCATACATGTATACAGAAGAGCTGTTTCGACTGAACATCTTCATTAATTTGAGCTGCCAACACCCACTCAGTATGCCATTTGGACAATGAACATTCATATGTAATAATAATATATTCAAAACCGTAATGAATCATTACAAAATACCTGAAAAAAAGAATAAAGATCTCAACATAGACAAGACAATTAAACATATTCAATGAATAAAAACTATAAATTAGATTGAACTGCATACACATATCGGAACAACAATGGAACTTGATCAGAATGAAAAAGACTGATGAAAATTGTCAAAAAAAGGAACATTCAGCCTCAGCCGACAGAACGACAACAAAGAAACATATCTGTTTGCAAGTATATCACCCATGAGAAGGTCTTAGTTGAAAGTTAGGTTCCTGGAAATGTCTATTATAACTTGTAGTCAAAATAAACACATGTGTAAATTCTAAGAGCCTGTTTATTGAAAGGATGTTATTTTATATTCTGCCTCGTCCTATCTTCGGTTTGATATGTTTCTGAACATGAACCTACACTTGCTCACTTTCTGCCTCGAATCTCTGACTGAATGCTCTCTCTCTCTCTCGAATCTCTGACTCTCTCTCTCTCTCTCTCTCTCTCTCCTCTCTCTCTCTCTCTCTCTCTCTCTCGAACGGTACTCGAACGGTACATAGGAATCTTAGTAATTAGTCAGTTGCTGTGTCGATTTATTAATATCCCACAATTACTTTGTAGATCCCCGACATCCCCAAATCTTCTAGTAACATCCCCTAATACATCAAAGCTCAATTCCTTTTGTATAATAGTTCTACGACCACACACGCACAATATCCGTTCGTGCGATAGTACCATCATCTTCCATATAATGCATAATGTGAGTGACGTTGAATAAATTCTACAACTTCACATGCGATGTAGGTAAGACGTGTTGCTAATTGTAGCGTTCTCGTTTCTTCAGAACCAGTCTAGACCAGTCAATTTTCGAAAAACCACACACACACACACACGAGCACG
>JADBJO010012347.1:7500-10000 GCA_016801955.1 Conus betulinus
CTGTCAGTATGTTGACTGAAAGACAGCTTATGGTCAATGTGTATACCAAGATATTTGAAACAGTCAACAGTGTCTATTTATCACAACTGATTGAAATGAAGTATCTGATGTTGAAACGTTTAATACAAGTTCTTTGGTCTTACCACAATTAAGTTGCAAGAAGCTGGAAGAGCACCAGCCCTGTAGTTCTAAGATGTGACTGAAGTATGCTTGCTCATTTATTGAGCCTTCTATAAAACAAGAGACTTACAAGAGCCATATCATCAGCATACTTAAATAGGTTCAGAAGTGCACCCTGGATTTTTCATTCCATTTGTGTAAACTGAAAATAACAAAAGAGAGAAAACACCTCCTTGAGGAACACCTGTGTTTAAGACAATTTCCTCTGACAAACAACCATTCATTAATACTCTCTGGTTTTCAAGAAAATTTCTGACACACTTAATTATCAACCTGGCCTCTTCAGTTTCATTCAGTTCAAATCAATCAACTTTACTGTCCATCGGAAATTTTTCTTCTGCTCCAAATCGCAAGTACATAAGACCTTAGAAAGAGACATTATAAATCGTTACATAAAAACCTGTGTTAGTACATGTAACTGTATATGCATCAGCACTTACACACCCCTCCCCATCCCACACACACACACACACACACACACACGCACACACACACGCACACACATGGACATGCTCATTTTCCACTTAATGACTCGCGCGCTAACCACTGAGCCACTGGGACACCTGATATTTGTAGGAAATTTAAGCCTTATGAAGTTCACTTTTGTTCCTCCTTGACCAGATCCAGCTTGCACACCTCTCTGCTGCTTCTGCCATTGCTTTCAGGGCTCTGGTTTTTTCCCCTCCCTGCAACTGAGAGCTGTTTCATGAGGCTGTATGCAGACGTTCCTACAAACCCCCTAGCTCCAATTTCTCTGTGTGAGGACTTTGACCTGATAGCCTTCTCTCCTCAGGCTGTTTGCCAGATCAGCATACTTTTCAGTCTTGTAGATCTGAGCTGCCTCCATTCTGTTCTCATATGGCACCGTGAGCTCGATCATGATCAGCTGCTTGGTTGACTGAGAGTGGACTACTATGTCTGGTCTCATGCCACTCTTGCTGATGATCTCTGGGTGACTCTTCCATTCTGGGAGGTCTGCAGTGCACCCCCAGTCATCTGCCCCATCCAGCAGACTTTGCCTGCATGTTCCGAGTGGCACTGTTGTTCTTGGCCATGATTCGCTGCCTCCTGCCGTGAAGAATGTTGCCGGTGCTTTTGGAGTCCTGATTTTCCCTTTTGTGGTGTTGGTACTAGCCTGGACTGCTTGTACAATCTCTTTGAGCACTTCGGTTGTGCCTCCATGTGTATCTTCCTTGAGCCAGGGCTACTTTACATGAGCTAAGGACATGCTCCACTGTTTGTTTTCCATGGCAGAGAGGGCATGAAGGATCGTCTGTTTTTCCCCACTTCACCAGGTTTGCATTTGAGGGCAGAAGGTCATATGCAGATCTGAGAATGAAGCTGATCCTGAGAGGCCATGTGCAAATGTCATTCCAAGTGAGACTTCTTTGGAGTGCATTCTCCCACGTTGTCCATTGCCCTTGCTGGCTCTGCTGGACTGCTTTTTGGAGTCTTTTTGGTCTTCTTCTTTTTTCTCATCTCCCGAATCATCATGTCTCTTTTGGCTTTTCCTTTGGCCTTTGACCACCATTCAGTTTTGGTCACCCCCAGTCCTTGTCTGTTGGTCTGTGTGTGTCCTGTTATTTCTCTGATCTTGAGACTTTCTTTTGCAGAATCCATCGCCTCTTGAACTTTCCCCATTTTCTGCCTGTCTTCAGCTGGGGCTTGATTGCTTCTACCACCTTGTCTCCTGAGTCCTCGAGCAGCATGCTTTGAAGTCTGATCTTCCCTGCTTTGTATTCCTCCAGGATGGATTTCAGTGGTAGTTTCAGCTTTGTCTGGCGACAGTACAGCGCTATGTCAGTCAGACAGGGTGGGACACCAAGCCATTTCCTTGTGAACTTGTTGATTTTAGATTCCATACCTCCACTATGCTGGTGCAGATGTCGTATATCATCAGAGGCCATAGGGCTTTGGTATCAGCATGAACTGCAGACACCAGACCTTGTATTTGCCAGGGAGCCCACACTGGTCAATGGTCTCCAAGCCTTCTTCCGACATCTGTTTGGTTTCTTTTGCTCTTTGTGTGTCTTTCAGCGTATCATCATACCATCTTCCAAGGCTCTTGACTGGCTCTTCTGTGACTGTTGGAATGGCCTGGTTGGCAACACTGAAGACCACAGATTCGGCCACTTTTCCTTTCCTCAGTGAGAGACTCCGTGATTTCTTTGGCTTGAACTTCATTCTGGATGAGGCAACTATGTCATCCAGCCTGGGAAATTGCTAAGCCCATTGCAATGCCCACTTCCAAATTGATCCAATCTGTTGTGTACTCCGTGGTAGAGAAGTGCATTGAGAAGCCATTCAATACATAAAAACA
>JADBJO010012347.1:17500-58687 GCA_016801955.1 Conus betulinus
TGTGTGTGTGTGTGTGTGTGTGTGTGTGCGCGCGCGCGCGCGCGCGCGTGTGTGTGTGTGTATGTGTGTGTGTGTATATGTGCGAGAGTGTATCCGCGTGAGACGTATATGCAAATGTGTTTAAATTAGTAAATTCCAATGACATTGAAAGGGAGGGAAGGTCAGGGTTAGGGGGGACAGGAGAGAGGTCGGGAGGGGGGGGGGGGGGGGGGGGGGAGGGGAGGAGGGGAGGAGTGTCGGCTATACTAAACGGAAAAAAACACAAACTGTAATACAACCTAACACAGCATTATCAAAACAGGGAATCAATCAGACCAAGTTACCAATGGGACTCTTATACAGTCTCTGTACAATGTCAAAATATTTGTATATACTTCGAAAGATGAGCGGGATGGCTCAGTGTCTGAAAGCCAACTAGGCAAATGTTTTTTTCAACTGCTGGCAAAGAAAAATAACATGAAACGGAGAGATATTTTCGCCACATACACTCGTTACATTATGACTGAATTTCGTTTTAAATGCATCAAGTCTAAATCTAAAAATCATGCTTCTGAATAGCCTATGATGATAGTTATTTTTACTGGCACCAAAAAAGCGTTTTTATGGATTTTTTTACGCTGAAGGTCATCAGAAAAATCACTTCCTTCTTGCTGTATTTTTTTTATAAAATTCCAGCAGTTTTTTTTTTCCGAAAGATAACATCCTTCTTATAGGGATAGGGGGATTTGTATTTTCATAGAATTGTTATGATTCTTTGCACCCTTTTTTGCTGTTCGGTCCGCCCATTCATTTGCAGATAATCTACAATGAGAAGGAACCGAACAAAAATTGACGCTGGTACCACGTACAGACAGGAAATTAATTAAGTGAATAATTTCAGTGACAAGTTCCCCTCTTACTTTTGTATTAAATGAATTTAGCGCTTGCAAAACAGAATTAGAATCTACACAAAACAGCATATGAAACAGAGAAACGGGTAGATTCAGTAGATAATTTAAACCCATTGCAATAGCAACGAGTTCAGCTGTAAATATTGATTTGTTTTCCGATGTGATAGGATCGTTCCACCTTCAAGGCCGGGATAACAAAAGCTGCACCAGCTAGACCGTTATCGAGGACAGAAACATCTGTACAGACTTTCAAATGGTTTGAATAATGATTATATGTATGAGAGCGGACAGATGCAGAGACAGCTGGACCTTCCTCTTTCTTGAAGTCTAAATAATCCGTGTCAAAATTGGCAACGATGAGTTCCCATTTAGGGATTATGCTGTGAGTTAGTCGCGGAGCTACATTTTTAGGCTTAACACCTGCATTTTTAAACAGATCAGACGTATATGAACCTATCGTTGTTAGAGAATGTCTGATGTGCTCTTTTAGGGAAATGAATATCTGATTTTAATCGATTTCCCTAGCAACTGAGTTTTGAGTAGAATTACTTCGTAAAATATATTTTGCTGATAAGAGTTTCATCTGTTCTTCTAGAGGTAATATACGAATCTCTGCATAGGTTTTTATAGATGACGCATGCACTGGAACACCGAGTGCTAGCTTATAAGCTTTGCTATCAACACTTTGTAACTTTTTGATTAAAGATTTAGGTGCAGAGAAGAACACTTCCTGCGCATATGTTAGTTTTGAACGTACCAATGCTGTTGCTAAATGAATAAGCGTTTGCGTGTCCTTTCCCCATGGTTGTTGACTTATTACCTTGATATATTCAAACTTTTTCTGGCCTTTGTCAATACAGTTTCCAAATGTAGCACCATGACAATTTAGAAGTAAAATAAACACCTAAAAATTTTACATTCTGTTTAAATTCAATAACAGATCTACCTATTTTAAAAGAAGGCAGAGGATTGACGTCATAACCTGCATTAAAAAGCATCATGTGCGATTTTTCTGGAGATAGAGTTAATCCGTTTTCAGCCATATAGTTACTTATATTGTCAAGTTCACTCTGATATAGTCTTTTAATATAATTTACTGATCTAGTCGGGTGTGTGTTTTTTCAGAGTGACTTTCATCCACATACAGATGTCATTAGCATACTGCGCAAGTTCAAACATTTTAGAGACACGGCTTTAGAAGATCATGAATCAGAATATTAAACAGAATAGGAGCAATTACAGATCCCTGTGGGATTCCCATTTGAAGAGACCTTTTATCAGAATAAGGAGTACCTATCTTTGTTTGGATTGATCGATCGCTAAGAACAACTTTACAGTAATTGTATATGGAACCTGAGAGACCGACTGATCTCAGTTTGTTAAATAACTTTGCATGCCAAACTTGATCGTAAGCTTTTCTTATGTCAAAAAAGGTGGCAAGAACATTTTTTCTTCTGGCGAACTGTTGTTTAAATTGTGTTGAAATTTTAACAAGATGGTCTATTGTTGATCTACCTTTTCTGAAGCCAGCCTGATTTATCGGTATTATACCGTTCTTTTCACAACGATGCACTAGCCTTTTTAAAATTATTTCTTTCCATGAGTTTCCCTACATGCGAAGTCAGAGCGACTGGCCTGTCACTGTTTTTATCAGTCTTTGGTTTCCCTTGTTTGGGGACAGGAACAATAATTGATTGTTTCCATAAGGATGGTTTGACGCCTTTTGCCCAGCTCTGTTGAATAAATTTATGTCGAAACATTGTAAGATTTTTTTGGTAAGTGTCCTATCATTTCAATGGAAATTGCATCTGCTTCTATTGAAGTTTTATTTGTACTAAGGGACGCAATCACATCATATATTTCCTCAATTGTAATGGGAGCATTGAAATAATGATTGCTTCCATAACTGTTCTCAACTTTTCTGTCATTCTTTTCACTAACATCCACACTGTGTCTGTATGCTCTCTCTTTTTCAGACAGACTTTCCATATTACCATGTTTTGCAAACATTTCTGCAAAAGCTTCGGCCTTATCGTATGTCGAAAGAAACTCATTGTTTACCAGTTTAATAGGATAATGAGGTAGAATTATTCCAGATTTCATCTCTTTTTTACTTTTTTCCAGGTTTTCTGAAGGTCTTTGTGATCCGAAACATCCGATTTACAAAATGTGGACCAGTGTAGCGTTTTTTTTGCTTCTTCCATAATGCTGTTGCACACGGTTTTTAGCTCGTTTCATTTCGATGTGGTTTTCTACATTTGATTTTATCTCTCAAAAACTTGTAAAATACTGATTTTTCGCTCGTTTGGCTGCTTCACAAAATGTATTCCACCACACATTACCTGAATGCTTACTTATTTCACTGGATTACATATAGAAATAGAGTTATCAACAGCATAAAAAACTCTTTCAATAAATTTAGTGTATGATGCATTTACATCTTTTTGACAAAAGTTCTTCAATGTCACATGCTAGTAACATGTTTTCGAATTTGGTCCAGTCGGCTTTATTATAATTATATTTTGGAATTTTGTCTTTGGTTGAATCTTGTAATATCAGTTTATCTTTTAAAGTAATAATAATTGGTAAATAGTCACTACCAAGCGAATCTTCGATTGTCATCCACTCACAACTGGGGGCAATGGCAGGGGTTATGAAGGAAAGGTCAATTGCTGTTGCTCTGTGGTGTGACACATCAGGGATTCTTATAACACTTCCGTCGTTTAACAAATACATTGATGAATGAACTATATTTTCAACGAAACGGTCGTGAGCAGTCATTTTGCAATCTTTTTCCCGAAAAGGAGAGTGGGCGTTGAAGTCGCCTGCGATTAACCATTTTTCATTTTGATTATTAAGGAACGTAACCATTCCGTATTTTTGGTCGTTTGGACCTTTTGGTAAGTAAGTTGAAACGATGTTTATAGTTAACGACTCACTGAACTTTACTTTGACTGCACAGGCATGTATATATGGTATTTCTTTTGAAAAGGGAGGCAATATTTCTCTGTAGTCAAGTTTTTCTCGAATATATATAGCAGTATTTATCTTCCCCTTTCCATCTTCTGTTTGATGTACGGGTAGACAATAAAAGTTATACAGTTTAGGTAACTTATCTCCATTTAAACTGAGGGACTGCAATACTAAGATATGATATTCATGAGTAGAGAGATGCTGTACAAAGAAGTGTAGATTCGTTGACAATGATCTACAGTTCCACTGCATAATGATGATGTTTGACCGACCTTTCATTTTGAAAGTAGCACTTTCACAATGAAATGTAAGATGTTAATATAGATAACAAAATGACGATAACAATATTAATAGTAATCGGGAAAAAAAAATTACTACTAATTGTAGGTGAAAAGAACTTAAGATTAGGTATGTATGGCGACTGTCTTGCTAATGGGTATACTCTTGGCAAGTTGACAGCAATGTCCGACAAATGTCACAAAGAATGTTGAGAGTCACCATCTTGAATAAACCTGACCCCTGGATGATACCAGTAATTTTGCAAGGCGTGTTCTCCAGGGCTGTAATGCCATTGTCTAGGTACGTAGAACCTGAAGTCTTGTTCAGCAACATGTCTCTGGCCTGATAGATGCGAGTAGGCTCTTGACGATACTGTCCTGAGTAACTGTATCTGGACTTGAATACAGTTCGGAAGTCTTTCTGACGGCTGATCTTCTTGCCAGGCAGAGTGTTTTCAGGACCTGTTCTCGAGTAGTTGGGACGTCGATGGCCTCTGCGCGTTGGCTTCCTCCACAGCAGTGCATGCAGATGTCGCCCCAGATTCCCAGCTAGTACACTTGTTCCTCTGACGGAAGGATGGACCTTGTCCTTCATGTACTTACTTATGTCAGCTTTGAGGTTTTCATGGCATACAAAGGATATATTCTTACGACTGTGTAGCTGAGAGAATGTGTGGGCATTGAATAGCTCTCTCTTCACTTTCAGCTCAGGATCGAGTGGTGCCACTTTACTAACAACTACGGGGGTCTTTGGCCATTTAGACTGAATATGACCAACACAAGAAACAATAGAGTCACTACAGCGTATAGCTTTCTTTCTCCTTCAGCTCATTGACTGCAACATGAAGTACAACAGCGTCAAAATGGTCACAGGCATTATATTCAGCTAACACTTTCTGACATTCTTCTGTTGTGCTTACTTTCTGAGTTGCGGTCTGGAAACCATACGAACGCCCCAGATGTTTAGTATCTATGTAGGCCATCACCGAGTCATTCAGAATCAGAACAGAGGGCAACTGAGAATTCACTTTTTTTTTTTTTTTTTTTTTTTTTTTTTTTGCTGTCCAATCTCTGCCCCACCTCAGAGGCAGTGCACCCCGCCGCTCACTCCGACATCCCGTCGACAGCTGCAGACCGGTCGGCCCCGCCGCCACCCTGGCACCGGCAATCCACAGGGAGCAGTCAATGTCGTCAAAAGGCAACCCACCAGAGGAGACACTGCACTGCTGCCGAGTCACTTCGTGTTCAGTGGCGCCTGTTCTGATCTAACATATGCAGGACACCACCTACTAAGCCCCCTACTGACGACAATAACTGCTTAGTCGCGGAGCCGGCGTGAGTGAGCTGTCCCTCCGGAGGGCGCCACCACGTCCGTCCAACGACAGCCTCCATGGACTCGCCGATACCAGTGACCCTGACGGAACCAAACCAAGCCCACAGACGTGGAGAGGACATCGAAACTGAGGTCACCATGAGAGCAGGGCATGAAGGGCCACAGAACTTGAGACATTTTTTTTATGCTGATCGATGAGAATGAGGATGATTAAGATGATGCTACAGATTTCCATTTCGGTCTGAGACTACATGACAGGGCTGTACTCTACGCTCCCTTTCATAATATATCCCAGCGTCAACTGGGCCCGAGAGATACAGACACCTGCAGTGTTGGTCAGGAAATTTGAGCAACACTCTCAGAAACGCATCCATTAAGTGGATGAAACTCGACTGTGTGGTCCCATTCTTCCCAACTGAGTCCGCAGCAAACTCCACTCTGGGTAGGAGCCGGTCGGGGCAGAAAAACCCCACATGACTGATGGGATTCCAACCCCACGACCTACCAGCCGGGAGTCCGCGACGCTAACCACTTCGCAACGTCGGCTGGTTCACTTCATTTTCTTGTGGCTGTGCGTCTGATTCTTTTGGCGTGTTTAACTGGAGTCTTTTACTGCAAGTACTTGTTTTTTCCCACTGACAAAATTTCTTTTTGTCGTTCTATTTTGTTCTGCAGATATGCGTCATCTTCCAATTTCGTTTTATCCACGGTAGGCCTAGAGCTCTGCTGAACGCGAATTTTCTTGGATGATGTAGTTGTTTGGCTGGCTGACGTCATTGACTTCGTTTTTTTTTTTTTTTTTTTTTTTTTTTCTTTTTTTCGATGGACAGGGGATTTTGTAGTTTAGATCTCCAGACTGGAGTGGGGTAGACTTCAGGGCATCAGCATAAGAGATTGGCTGCGGTGTGGATGTGGAGGGAGATGTTGGAATGTCTTTTTCATTGTGTGATGTCAGATTTGTTGTTTTTGTTCGTGTAATGTTTGGAGTGGTAGATATCGATCTAACTATAGATGGCTCAGCTGAGAATCGTTCGCTGTTAACTGCGGCCATCACTTCTTTTAAACGCTCTTGACATGTCTTCTCTGCAGCACTGAAGGAATTTATAAAAGACAAAAGGACAGATTCAATTTCGCTTACAGCACAGTCTTCTCCACTTAGTCCGTTTGAGAAGCGGAGTGCCTTAATGAACAAGTCGATCCCCACTGCTGTTCTTCTTGATCCACCACCATCATGACCATTTCTTTTGATTTCATTTCTGATGAAATCTTTGAAGAAAGGTTTCATTCACATATTCTTTGCATATACTTCACATGTATATTTCCTCTTGGTTGTTAAAAAGATGCCCAACTGATACACGGGTAAGTCAGTGCATGTCCAGTGTGTTGCGTGCAGCCTTCAAACAGAAGTGGAGACGAGGCAGAAATGGAATCGACTCACAGATAAGATGGAGCCCAGACAGCCGTTAACTTCTACAACAGATTTTATCATGTGACCTGCATACAGGGTTATCTGCCAATTTGTGGACCACGTAAAACATCTTCCCTCTTCTGGGAAGTTCTGTACGTTAGGAATGTGAACTTAACTCAATTTTGATTGAATACATGTAACTTGGTCAAATTCAAATTAGCAGTTTAAATACTACAAATAATAAAAACCCTAACATTATCTTTTCTTTCTTTCTTTCCGTTTTCTTTTTAACACTATAGAGTTTGTGTGTCTGGGTGTGTTTGCCATCTTTGACTACTGTCAATGATTGTAAATGACTGTTGTTTGTGTGTTGATTTTCGCCAGTCAGTGAATCATAGGTCCAGTATCTGTCTAGGCTTCACTGGTCTGCCTGATCTTGTGATGATGGTTCTGGTTGGTTCCCCTGGTGAGTCTGGACTGGCTGTAGGCATCTTCTGGTTGAGATCCTGGTGGGCTGCTGCTGATAGACTGTTGGGCTCCAGGATCACTGGATCTGGTAGAGCTGGTGTGGCTGGTTGTCGTCCCTCGCCTTGATGTCCGTTTTGCTGCCTTCTTGGGCTGTCAACATTGGTGGGTATGGGCAGGAAGGTTGAGTTTTGAGAGATTGGATTGTTGTAGGGACATGGGGGTGGGGAGAGTGGGGCGGGGAACTGAGCGAAGGAAAACACGATTGCGTCTAAACAATCGTCCGTCACTGGTTTATACGCCGTAGGTCCTGCTGGCCCTCCTGTTGACGACTATGGCGTTCTTCCAGATGGTTGTGGACTTGTCAATCAGTTGGATCTTGACTGTGTCACCAGAGTCTAGTGGTTTGAGATCTTTCCCGTTGACTGTACCTCTCGGCTGTATTTTGACGTTTGTTTTCAAGACGTTCTTTCTCTTGGCTGGTGTAGTCTCCAGCAACAGGCTTCAACAAATTAAATGTGGTGGGAAGTGCTGTCTTCGCTCCTCTGCCCATGAGGCGTTGCATTGGGCTTGATGTTAGTCCCTCTTCTGGTGTGTTCCTGAGGTTCAGGAGACCTAAAAATGGATCTTTCTTTGCATATAGGCATTTCTTCATCATATTTTGGCCACTTTAACGGCAGCTTCAGAGGCTCCGTTAGCTTGGCTGTATCCGGGGCTGGAGGTGACATGCCGGAAACCCCAACTGTTGGCGAAAGCTTTGAACTGTTGTGATAAAAACTGGGGACCATTGTCACTTATGGCCGTGTCCGGTATGCCATGGCGGGCAAAGTGTTGTTTCACTTTGCTGTGAACTGCTTCTGCCGTGGTCTCCAGTAGATAGTCCTGTTCAAAGAAATGACTGAAGTAGTCTACAGTAATGAAGTAGTGTTGACCTTGGATTGTGAAGATATCTTTCCCCACCTTTTTCCATGGGTGGTCTGGAATCTCGTGCATGTAGAGAGTCTCTGCTGGTTGTTTTGCACTGTGAGAAGTGCACACATCACATGCCTCAACGAAATGACAAATTTCTGCTGACACATCCTGAGCCAGAAGATGAGCTGTCGTGCTCTCCGTACACATGAATTGATGCCCGAGTGTCCTGCATGAACCTTTTCCTTCATTTCTTGTCTCATAGCTTGTGGTATGATGACTCTTTCTCCCCTGAGAACAATCCCATCTTGTACGGTGAGTTTCATCTCTCTGTAGTCGAAGTAAGCTGTGATAGTGGGTGGGCATTCCTGTCTTGATGAAGGCCAACCTGTGAGAATCACATCTTTGAGTTGACTCAGGGTACTGTCTTCTGCTGTTCGCCGCTTGATCTCATCAAGGCGTTGTGGCGTGAAGGGGATAGTGTCAGCGAATTAATAGATTCTGACTCTGTATCTGTTCCTGTAGAAACTGGTGCTTGTGACAGGGCGTCCGCCACAGGTATCTGCTTGCCTGGTTGGTACTCCAATGTGAAGTCGTATGTTTGTGTCCTCATCAGCATGGACTGTAGGCGCATTGGTGCTTTCGACAATGGTTTCTTGCAGATTGAGACGAGTGGTTTGTGATCTGTAACCACTTGTATTTGTCGGCCGTAAGTGTAGTGGTGAAACTTCTGGAGTCCAAAGAGCAGACTAAGCATTTCCTTTTCTATTTATACGTAGTTCATCTCTGTGGGAGAGAGGGTTCTGCTTGCGAAAGCAATTGGTCTGTTATCTTGCATGAGTACAGAGCCGAGGCCATATTCACTTCCATCATTGGTGAGTGTGGGGTTTTCACTGGGTTTGTAGAAGGTCAGAGTGGGGCTGTTCATGATCTTGGTTTTCACTGCTTTGAAGGCATGTTCTTGAGAAGATGTCCATATCCACTGTACATCTTTCTCGAGTAGGTTTTGAAGAGGGTGTAAATCCTCTGTAAGGTGTGTCAAGTACCGTGAGAGGTAATTAACCATGCCCAGAAATCGTCTCAGTTCCTCCAAGTTCTTTGGCGCTGGGTAGTCTCTAATGGTTTTCACCTTTTCAGGGTCTGTTTGTAAGCCATTCTTGGTGATTTTGTGTCCTATGAATGTGATGTTGTCAGAGCGTAGGGATAATTTCTCCTTGTTGAGCTTGATCTGTTTTTCCCGACATCTCTGAAGAAAAGCCTGGTAGTGTCTGGAATGTGCTTCAGTTGTTTCCCCGTGGATGATGACATCATCAGTAATGCATTCAACACCTGGTAGTACATGAAGCGCTTCATCACTTTTTTTTCTGAAATATTTCTGATGAAACTGAAGTACCAAAGAGTAGTCTTAGTCAGCGGTGTCGGCCAAAACATGTCTGAAAAGTGATCAGGAAGCTTGACTCTTTGTCAAGCTGAACGTGCCAGAATCCTGCTGATAGATCCGCCTTGGAAAACACTGTGGATTTGCTGAGATCATGAAGTATATCTTCAAGAACTGATAGGGTGTATCGTTCTCGTCTCAAAGCTTTCTTTAGCTCCGGTAGATCGATGCAGATTCATAGTTTCCCTGGTTTTTTCTTTGTGACAACTATTTGACTGACCCATGGAGTAGGTTCACTCACTGGTTTGATCACTCCATCTTCAACCATCTTGTCAAGTTCAGCTTTAAGCTGAGGCCTGAGAGAAATTGGTGTGCGCCTGTCGGGCATGATGACTGGTTTCGCTTGTGGGTCTGTTTCAAGATGTTGTAGGCCAGGTAGTTTTCCAAGTGATCCGTCAAAAACATCTGCATACTCATCTTCTGGTGATGCAGAATGGAGCTGTGCTACACGGATGAAATTGTCCTTTTCTACGTTGATCAAACCCATATCCTGTGAAGTTTGTAGACCAAATAGTGGATTAAAGTTGTCCTCAAACACAATGAAATCAACTGTGTATTTTTTCTTGTTCTTCGGATTGATTATTGACTCTGGTTTTGCCAACAGGTTTGAGTTGAGTATGATTCCACATTTTCATTATCTTCTCGGTTGGTACTACGTGACTAGCAAACCTTGCCGACAGCATGTTCACAGATGATCCAGTGTCTATCTGAAATGTTGTTTTTTGTCCTTGTACCAACATAGAACACTTCACATCTTTGTTGGACTGACCAGCACTGTTGATCCAGTCCTCACTGTCCATGTGTCTTGCTTCTAGCTCTGTTTCTTCCTGTACCTGGTTCACACCTCGCTGTGTGTCCCTCTTGTTTCCAGCAACTGTGCATTTGTGGCTGAAGTGATTTTTTTCCTGAACAACGACAGCATGTTTTTCCATAAGCTGGGCATTCTTCTTTACGTAGCTTATGTCGTGTGCCACAAAAATTTACACTCTCTGACTTCCGAGCGTGTGTCTATCTTCATTTTGTGAACAGCTTCTGTGTTTTCCGTATAGTTCATAGCTTTGCCCTGTGCCATAGCATTTTCAGCTGCTCTGCAAATGTCTACACATTTCTCCAGATTAAGATTCCTCACTTTTAGAAGTTCGGTTTGTGTGTTGGGGTCCCGGATTCCAAGCACAATCCTGTCTCGAATCATAAAGTCCATACAATCTGGGCAGAAATCACATGTCTTGCTGAGACCTCTTATTGTGGAGTCGAACCTTTCAAACGATTCTCCTTCTTGCTGCTTCTGAATACGAAACGTTCATTGACTTGACCTACAGCAAATTCTTCAAATCTCTCGTTATCTGTTGTACTGTAGGAGTGTCACTGTCAAAATGAAAACCGTTGTACACTTGAAGTGCTTCGTCAGAAAGGCTGTGCAGAAACACGGCAGTTTGATAATCTTCTTTTTGTTTGTCTAGCTGTGCAAGAAGTGCGTACGTTTTGTATCTCTACTTGAACAATTTCCAGCTTTCAGCTGGATTGGAACCCAGTACAAAAGGTTTGGGGGCTTTGATGCCCCAAATGGCGGCACATGTGTTTCATCGTCCGTATCTCCCATGACGATGATCGTTCACTTTGATCAGTATGATGATGGTCTAGATCTGTGGCCGCTAGTGTCATGATGATGATCGTTCACTGTGATCAGTATGATGACGGTCTAGATCTGCGGACACTAGTGTCATGATGATGATCGTTCACTGTGATCAGTATGATGAAGGTCTAGATCTGCGGCAGCTAGTGTCATGATGATGATCATTCACTATGATCAGTATGATGAAGGTCTAGATCTGCGGCAGCTAGTGTCATGATGATGATCATTCACTATGATCAGTATGATGAAGGTCTAGATCTGCGGCCGCTAGTATCATGATGATGATCGTTCACTATGATCAGTATGATGAAGGTCTAGATCTGCGGCAGCTAGTGTCATGATGATGATCGTTCACTATGATCAGTATGATGAAGGTCTAGATCTGCGGCCGCTAGTGTCATGATGATGATCGTTCACTATGATCAGTATGATGAAGGTCTAGATCTGCGGGCCGCTAGTGTCATGATGATGATCGTTCACTGTGATCAGTATGATGAAGGTCTAGATCTGCGGCAGCTAGTCATGATGATGATCGTTCACTGTGATCAGTATGATGAAGGTCTAGATCTGCGGCAGCTAGTGTCATGATAATGATCGTTCACTATGATCAGTATGATGACGGTCTAGATCTGCAGCAGCTAGTGTCATGATGATGATCGTTCACTGTGATCAGTATGAAGAAGGTCTAGATCTGCGGCAGCTAGTGTCATGATGATGATCGTTCACTGTGATCAGTATGATGAAGGTCTAGATCTGCGGCAGCTAGTGATGATGATGATCGTTCACTATGATCAGTATGATGAAGGTCTAGATCTGCGGCAGCTAGTGTCATGATGATGATCGTTCACTGTGATCAGTATGATGAAGGTCTAGATCTGCGGCAGCTAGTGTCATGATGATGATCGTTCACTGTGATCAGTATGATGAAGGTCTAGATCTGCGGCCGCTAGTGTCATGATGATGATCGTTCACTATGATCAGTATGATGAAGGTCTAGATCTGCGGCAGCTAGTGTCACTCCTTATTTAAGGGACAGTTATTCAATTAATAACTAGTTTTTTTTCTGTTGAGTTAACACGTGGATGTAAACTATCCCACCGCTGCCCCCATGTTGCGTGCAGCCTTCATATAGAAGTGGAGACGAGGCAGAAATGGAATCGACTCACAGATAAGATGGAGCCCAGACAACCGTTAACTTCCTTAACAGATTTTATCATGTGACTTCCGCATACAGAGCTATCTCCCAATTTGTAGACCACGTAACACTGTGGATTTCTCGCGCACAATCACTGCACGTAAGTCCCTTCGTTGCGCACACCAACACTGAAAGTCCTCCATTTTTAGACCTGAATCCTTAGATCCTTGACATTTGGACATTTGGTAGTCGTAGACCTTACTTTTAGTTTTTTTTGCAGCACTTCTGACTTTTTGAGCCTTGCTACGCGACACTTTCTTTGCGCATCTAAGGATTTACCTGATTGTCATCGTCGCCATCTTGATGAGGCCGTTTGTGTGTGTGTGTGTGTGTGTAGTGTAGCTCCTATGTATATCACTCTGTGATACCTCCATCGTTTTGGCAGAAAGACACTGTCGTCATTATTTTGAAAACCAAGAGAGGTAAGTTTGGCCTGCATCGTTTGGCAGAAAGACACTGTCGTCATTATTTGAAAACCAAAGAGAGGTAAGTTTGGCCTCTTTTTGGCAGAAACATACTGTCGTCATTATTTGAGAAACAAAGGGAGATAAGTTCGGCCATAAAGCGACAAAGACGACTCCCTTGTCTCTTCACATACGCTATTTTCATGGGGTTGGAATAAGGGGTGGAATAACAGTCACCATTTCTAAATGCTACTGTATCACAAATACAATAATATTTCACACACATAGATGGAATGGGGATAAGGCAGTGTTATTGGTTACAGCATTCCAACAGCTTTCTAGACATGTTTTCCTAATGATAATAAATAGCAAATATATAGACTATTGAAAAGAAAAAAAAACATTGAAAATACAGCATGAGCGTGCATTAGAAACAAACGCGGAGAATGACAATCAAATCATGGAAATAGTAACAACAGGTTGCAAGTCAAAAATATTTTTTGAAAAACCATGGGTTGAAAAACAGGCCAAAAAGAAAAAGTATGAGTCTCATACTGATACAGTCAGTTGTAGATTGGCTTGGCAGAATTGGAAAATGTCAAATTATTTTTATAGACACCAGGTATTACAAGGACTCTATATAGTAGTTACGACAAAATAGTTTTTTGAGAGAAATAGGAGCTGTCAAGAGCAATCAAAGTTATTCTTAAAAACGTAGATTTCAGTGTTGTTGGGATACCAACTCTTTTTTCCACAACGTCGCCAAAAATCTTCATGTCAACTTAAAACACATGTGATGGGTGATCTGACATAAATCTAACAGATTTCAATACCATTTCAGTTATTATAGAGTACTGAGATTTATATTACTACATCTGCACATTTTATTGACAATTTAAATAAGTGGCTATATTTTGTTAATATGACCATGTATTGGTATAACATTCGTCATGACTGTACTTGAAGATATACAAAGCTGGCAATGTTCTTTGTCTGATATTCATTTTTGCCAAATATCTTGTACTGATTTTCAAATGTGATAATGATCTTGTTTTACATCAATATTAGTCATGTTTTTTTTTCAATTGAAAAGTCCTATTGTTTTGAATATCATACTGCTATAATCGTATGTTTCAAAAAACAGTTGTTTTAAATGTTAAAAATGAAAAATAAATAACCATTTTACACGAACGTTTCCCAAGGATACTTCCTTTTAAACTTCGCTTGTTGAGAGCAGTACTTTGATTTTATATCATTGCTCAGGTATTTGTTCTAAACTTTAAAGGTGACAACGTTCTTGATTTTACATCAACATGTACCAAATCTGTTTCATTTCAATATTGACGTCTGCTAAAATTTGCCAGATTTTATGCAAACTACAGATTATGTTATTGAGCGTACATTACTGGGCAACAGTTTGTTTGTAAACTGCAGAGGTAAAAATGTTTTTGATTTGGGCAACATGAATAGCTGCCGTATATTTCGTTCAAATCGTAAAAAAATGATCATGTTTTAAGTTCATATGAAAAGTCACCAAACGTTTGTGTTGCTAAATCCAGTGATAATGTTGACGATCCTATATCACCCTGACGCATGGCATCATGCACAGCAGAATTAAATGCAGATCAGTGTGGAATTCATCATCTGAAGAGCACAGCAAGATTACACAACGGAGAACAGCATATCAAAATATTGCATAGCAGACCCATACATGTATTGTGTGATGGAATGTACTGCATAGTAGATCCATACATGTATTGTGTGACAGAATAATGACCGAATTATATAACTGAAAAACAGACTTCTGCGTATTGAAAGCACACATTACACTAATTTCAAATTTGGAGAGAGAGAGAGAGAGAGAGAGAGAGAGAGAGAGAGAGAGAGAGAGAGAGAGAGAGAGAGAGAAGGACTGATATAATGGCAAAAAAAAAAAAGCTAACACCAGTCTTCACATTTTTCAATATTTTACACCTCATCTCACCCCAATCTTTGAAGAAAAGAAAACGTTACACTCGAAGGTAGGGTAAGACCCAGAGAGGTACTGTCCTCGACTGCCGAACAAACCAGCAGGGAGCAATCCTGCACCACCCTTGGAAGCCTGCGCTGTGTTTCACATAGGGTGTCATGCACACACAGGGCGGTCCATGAAGACGTCAAGTTACGTCATTGCTTCCCGGAAGATGCCATTGTGTAATGGCCACTGGATGTGACACGACAGAAGCTCCACTGGAGCGTTCCCATGGGAGTACATTTTTAATATTTTATCCCAAAGCTGGTACCAGTCTTTAGATATTGGATTTGTCACTGTGTCGTTACAAAATGTATAAACATAATGGTGTTTACCGTTTGGACATATCGCACTACTCGCACAATTTACAGCACCTGTCTTTGCATTTGGAATTTTCGTCTTACTCTCTACACAAATTCTACACGCCATTTTACACTTTCGAGTTATTCCATTTCAATATTACAGTTGATAAACTGACACCAGTCGTTGATCAGGGTCCTTTCATAGTCGTCTTAAATTAGGCACGGTAAGCCCCAGTCTTTCTGTTGAGAACGTTTTGTTCTGTTCTCACAATTCAGTAACTCACATCATTCTTGCAATGTGTGTACAATATAATGTAGGAAGCACAACTCTCTCTCTCTCTCTCTCTCTCTCTCTCTCTCTCTCTCTCTCTCTCTCTCTCTCTCATACACACATACAAACACACTCACAAGCACACACACACACACACGCACGCACGCACGCACGCACACACACACACACACACACACACACACACACACACACATGGCATGATAATCACATCCCAAAAAACCACCACCACCACAATCATCATCATCATCATTATAAAACTGCCCATCAATGACGCACAACAGCAAAACAGTTCCGTCATCAGAACTCGTCAGCAGAGTTTATCGTCATGGCCAGGAATGTCGTCATCAGTGACGTCACCCACAGATACTGTGTGACGCTTTTCCTTTCACACCCGCCAGTGTCGTCATCACCTCCGGTGGTGTGTGGTGGTAGAACTGGTGATGGTGTTGTTGTCGGGGGCAGTGTGGCCGGTATTTTCTGGCGGGATGATGGTGGTGGAGATGCCAAAACCCCAGGGGTTGTGAACGTCTTTGCACACGTGGAAGAAATCCTCCACAGTGCAGTTAATGTATTGACCTGAAAAAAAAATAAAGAAAAGAAAAGATAATAAACTAAAATTAAAAACGAAAACAATGACGTTGGGGCGACATAAGTGGTTAGAGATGGCCAACATATCTTACCAGCTTGACCATGTGGCCTGCAGGCACCCGATCATCCTGGAGGGAACAGGTTCGAATCCTGGCAGCACAAAAAGAAAGAAAAAAAAAAAGGGGAGGGGGGGGGGGGGGGGGGGGGGTATAGTAGTACGGCGTCTGGGAGTCTTGACCTGGATTTGGCCTGGCGGCTTAAAAATGGAAGAAATTAAAATCCGAAAATATGCATAAGAGAGAAGGGAGGGGAGTGTGTGTGTAGGCCTTCCGGCTGAAATACACAGCTTTACAGAGAGCTCTCTCTCTCTCTCCGGCTGAAGGAGGGGCGGGTATGCGGAGAGAGAGGGGGGAGGGCGGGGGGACAAAATGTAAATCAACAGCGTGATCTCACTCTATCCGCACGGCCTGATACTATTACACTGAAACTATACAGTGAGTATCTCACTGCGGTGAATGTTACAACGGGGAAAATTGTACGTAATGATGATGCGAAGACTAGGTAAGATAGTGGTGAGTGTTGTGCCGAGACAGTAGCGAACATCGTCGTCAACACACCGAAGAACATTATATAGAAAAAATCAGATAAGAAGAGAAATCAAATCAAAACATCTTCACAGTCATGTTGATGCCAGGGCTATAAAGAGGTGAGAAGATCAATACGCGTATACCTGTAAAAGTGGATTTCACAGGGCGAAAAATACGGGCAGCTCGAACCAGTCTCACCGATCATCTCTGTTACTACAAATAACCGTTCACGTGTAAACGTTTTATTTCAGCAGTAAGAGAGGTGCAGATCTGTTAATCTAAATAAGCGTTCAGCTATGAGTGTTTTATAGGTGCAGATCTATTAATCTAAACAAGCGTTCAGCTATGGGTGTTTTATAGGTGCAGATCTGTTGATCTAAATAAGCGTAGCGTTCAGTTATGAGTGTTTCATAGTAACAACACCGATGTAAAATAACCGCAAGCTTACTTTCAGTCCTTACGGGTTCACCAGTTACTTATAAATATACTGAAAGCTTTCACAATTCTATGGTGACTAGTGTAAATGTTGTTAAAGTTACTTTTTATTTAAGTACAATACTTTTAAAAGTCAAACAACAACTTGTCTTACATTACTTTTTAGTCAAACATGCTCTTTCCCACACCTGCTCTCGCCTCTTCTCCCTATCGTCGTTCCCTGCACTCCTTTCGCCTTTCGCTCTCTCTCTCTCTCTCTCTCTCTCTCTCTCTCTCTCTCTCTCTCTCTCTCTCTTGCACACAAGTGCCTTCAAGTACATGCTCTCCTGGTTCTCATCTTCTTATAATGATTTTGCTCATAATATGATATGTATTGTTTCATCATTTTAGTCAGCTCTTTCGTGTGTTATATTGCACATGTTATTAATGTGTTTGTCTTTAACGTGATCTTCCATGAGTGGTTTCCGTTTCATGTATTCATTGATTTTTTCCAGTTCCGTATCTCTCTCTGTGTCTTCTGTCTCTGTCTCTGTCTCTCTCTCTCTCTCTGTTTTTTTTGTTTGTTTCGTTTTGTTTTTTTTTCTTTCTTTCTTTCTTTCGTTCTTTCCCTCCAAACTCCATGTCATTTTGCTAAATACCTTCTACGCATTTTCATGCTATATGAAACAAATGATTATATGTTGTGCCTTTTTTCACTCTCTCTCTCTCTCTCTCTCTCTCTCTCCTGTCTGCCTGTCTGCCTGTCTGTCTGTCTGTCTGTCTGTCTGTCTCTCTCTCTCTCTCTCTCTCTCTCTCTCTCTCTCTCTGCGAAACGTGCGTGGGTGTGTTCCAAATTATGTACATACTTTGTCAAATTCATTTTACCGTCTGATTTATACATACTAATTGTTGTACGTTTTAGTACATTTCCATTTCAAATTATCACATGTTATGCTTAATTACTACCTTCCGTTTCTGTTGTTTCCTTTCTTTCTTCCTCTCTCTCTCTCTCTCTCTCTCTCTCTCTCTTTTTTTTTTTTTCTCCCTCTCTCTCCCCCCCCCCCCCCCCCCCCCCCCCCCCCCCCCCCCCCCCCCCCCCCCCCCCAATTCCATCTCACGTTGCTAAATACCTTCTACGTATTTTCATGTCTTACGAAAAATGATTACATGTTGTGACTTGCTCTCTCTCTCTCTCTCTCTCTCTCTCTCTCTCTCTCTCTCTCTCTCTCTCTCTCTCTCTCTCTCTCTCTGTGCGTGCGTGCGTGCGTGCGTGCTGTATGTGTGTGTTCAAAATTAGGTACGTACTTTGTCATTTTCATTTTACTGTCTGCTGTTATACATGCTAATTTTTGTATGTTGGGGTACATTTATAGATATTTCCCAAGCTCAGCCCACCTCCCACCCCCACTCTCTCCCCCTTCGTTATTGTTATTTTCATTTTTATCTAATTTTATTTGTTAGTTATTATTGTTTATGTTATTATTATATTTTTTTTATGTTAATTCTCTTTTATTTTCACTTGATGTTCCATTATGATTGCATGACCGCCTTGTTTGCTTTCTTACATTATCTATCTTTCCATGAGAGGTTTCCGTTTCATGTATTCATTGATACTCTCCAGTTCTGTATGTCTCTGTGTCTTTCCGTCTCTCTCTGTTCTCTCTCTCTCTCTCTCTCTCTCTCTCTCTCTCTCTCTCTCTCTCTCTTCTTCTTCTTCTTCTTTCGTCTCCTCCAAACTCCATGTCATTTTGCTAAATACCTTCTACGCATGTTCATGCTTTATGAAACAAAAATGATTATATGTTGTGCCCTTTTTTCACTCTCTCCCTCTCTCTCTCTCTCTGCCTGTCCTGTGGTCTGTCTGTCTGTCTGTCTGTCTGTCTGTCTGTCTCTCTCTCTCTCTCTCTCTCTCTCTCTCTCTCTCTCTCTCTCTCTCTCTCTCTCTCTCTGCGTACGTGCGTGTGTGTGTTCCAAATTATGTACATACTTTGTCAAATTCATTTTACCGTCTGTTTTTTATACATACTAATTGTTGTACGTTTTAGTACATTTCATTTCAAATTATTACATTTTATGCTTAATACTACCTTCAGTTTCTGTTGTTCCCGTTCTTCCTCCATCATCTCTCTCTCTCTCTCTCTCTCTCTCTCTCTCTCTCTCTCTCTCTCTCTCTCTCTCTCTCCTTTTTTTTGTACCCCCCACTCCCCAAGATTCCATCTCACGTTGCTAAATACCTTCTACGTATTTCATGTCTACGGAAAATGATTACATGCTGTGCTTGCTCTCTCTCTCTCTCTCTCTCTCTCTCTCTCTCTCTCTCTCTCTCTCTCTCTCTCTCTCTCTCTCTTCCCAAAGCTCAGCCCACCTCCCACACCCATGTCTCTCCTTCCCCTTCAGGTATTGTACTTTTTCATTTTATTTTTTTAATTTTGTTTGTTTGTTTATTATTGTTTATGTTATTTATTATTTATTTTTTCCCAAGCTCAGCCCTCTTCTGTTTCATTTGATGTTCCATTATGATTGCATGACCACTTGTTTGCTTGTTTGGCTTTCTTACATTATTTCATTTCACGGCATTTGTAGTCCCTACTCAGTAACGCTCACCAAACGTTGCGCCTCGTTCCGCAGAGCGCGCCACTCTGCAATTGATTGGCAATCTGATATGCGAGACACCTTGCTTCTGATCAAAAAAAAAAAAAAAAAAAATCCGAATTCGAGCATGTAACAACAACAGAAGCAGAAATTGATGAAGTTAACATTAGAATGTTCAGTGATGGGTGATAATATTTTTTTTAATTTGTGTAAATATTTGGGTTAGAAAAATGAAGACCACGCATAGTGAATCCGACTTTGAGAACCTATACAACAATATATTGCTGGGGAGTAGTGATGACCAATTAAACAATATGTTTAATGAATTATGTGGTATTGGAAATGTTCAGGAAAGCGTGATACGTGCTACAAGTGAAATACCAGAGTCTCTTCACATTAAACCGCCAGTAAAAGTCATGTTAGTCATTCTAATCAATTTTATAACACCTGGTGGTAATAACTTGGAAGTCTGCATTTCAACTAGGCAAAAAGAAGTTGATAATTACGATGATTTTACATCTGACTGGGCTGATCACATGCTTACACAGTTTAATAATGCAAGTGAAGAGGCAAAGCTAAGAGGGTCTGGTTGGAGTGAAGGACACGGTCCTTGAAATCAGATTAAAACAAACAAAATACTATCCCATAGCCGGTAATTCTTACATTCCTCTTCCAGACAGTTAGTTTTAAAACGAGCAGTCTTAAACATAAAAAAAATGACAATATGTGTTTTATGTGGTGCGTTTTGGCAAAATTACATCACGCTTGAAAGCACGCAGACAGACTCTCCGATTGCGAAAAATATAGTCATGAGCTGAACTTCGAAGGCATAGATTTTCCAGTAAACATAGAAAATGTAAGTCAGTTTGAAGAGCAAAACAAATCAATAACTGTAAACGTATATACATGGTCTGTAGAAGACAATCTTGTGCCTCTAAGGATCTCCCCCAGCGCCCCTACTTTAGGTGAATCACTTAACAAGCATGTAGACTTACTACTGTTTACAGATGGGCCAAAGAGCCACTATGTATTAATCAGAACAATGAGTAGACTGTTAGAATATACACCAAAGCATAAATCCAAACAAGAGATTTGTGTAGGTGTTTAGTAAGAATTCCGACTGTAGAAGCAGCCCCAACACATGAAACACTGTAAAAGTGTTGTAGACTGTAAAACCATACTTATTACATCTCCGCTAGGGTCTAAAGCTAGGTTTGAAAATTACACAAAATGCGGATGAACCCATACGTGGTTTATGCTGATTTTGAATCACTCTTGCCTTAGTATCAAGGCCCACAACTAGAACAACCAAAGACAGCCTTATTAACCAATCATCAGTTTTTTTCTTATGCTTTTATTGTTGTTAGGTCGGATGGCCAACACACGACACTGGTGATTTACAAAGGCCCGACGCAGCTAATCGATTTTTACAACAAATGAAACTAGTTCGTAAATATTTCTCAGATCATCTGAATTTATCCAACATCAAGATAACACCTGAAGATCAACAACGGTATAAATCATCTACTCACTGTTGGATTTGCGGCTTAGAGTGAACACCTAACAGTAACGAAAACCTAACAGTATGAGACCATGATCACATTAGCGGAAAGTTTCAAAGGAGCAGCGCACAGCAAGTGTAATCTTCAACTTAAGTTTGACCCCAGGACTTGGAAATTACCATCTTCTTTCATAACTAAGGAGGAGGTTATGATTCTCATTTTATTATGCAAGCAGTGACTTCTGAATACAAGAGGGTTAGCTGCATTGCACAGTCTTCAGAAAAGAATATGACCTTTACCCTTGACTGTTTATCCTTTTATGACTCTGCTCAACATTTTGATGGGAAATTTGGAGAAATTAGCAGGATCACTAAAAATATTTGGACCCATCTTTAGAACGTAAAGGTGTTTATCCGTATGAACATATGGACTCATGGGAGAGGTTTACTGAGCCAGCGCGCTGCCACCTAAGGAAGACTTTTACAGCCGTCTTTCAGGCAAAGGCATAACTGACTCTGACAGAAAACCTGGAAAGAATTACACTGTCGAACAATGGGCGATTATCACGATCAATATCCGATGGCTGACGTATGTTTATTAGCAGATGTGTTTGAAAATTACAGATCTACATGCATGAAACATTATAGCCTAGACTCATCACATTACATCTCTGCGCCCGGATTGTCTTGGGACGCATTCTTAATGTTTACAAATATTGAGACTGACTTAATATCTGATCTGGCTACACTCCAGATAATTGAACATGGTTTGAGGGGCGGCATTAGCATGGCCACGCATCCTTACTGCAAAGCCAACAGTAAGTATTTAGATGACTATGATCCAACTAAGCCATCTAACTATTTCATGTATTTAGACGCTAACAATTTATATGGGTGGTCTATGAGCCAGACACTACCATTAAGAAACTTAAAAATGGTGCAAGGACCTCATGGCGTTAATATTGTGTTAAGTATGCTGTCAAATCTCACACCTGATCATTCAACAGGACTGATCTTGGAAGCAGACTTGCTGTTCCCAAAAGAACTGCATGATTTCCATAATGATTACCCCCTATATCAGCAGAAAAATTTAAAATGGCCCCCACAGAACCACCAAAACTTGTGCCTAATTTGCGTCACAAGAGTAAGTATGTATGCCATTACAGACTGCTACAGTTTTACTTAACACATGGATTAAAACTCACTGCTGTTTACAGAATAGTTGTTTTCAACCAAGAGCCTTTTATGAGGCCATATATTACGAAAGATACTCAGGTGAGGACTCAGGCCACTGATGCTTCAGAAAAAGACTTGTTTAACCTAATGAACAACAGCTGTTAATGTTAAATTCATTGAAGATTTTTTCATATGCATTCATGTTGATAGGGTTGTTAAATAGATTAAACGATTTATCGTTGGGAAGGGGTACTTGTAGTTCAGTTAGTATACGTCTATACTGGTATATACTGGTAATAAACATGAAAATTATATACTGACCTTACTAAGAGATTGGGGTGGTGTAAATGGTTTGCATATGAAACACCGCAGCCAGTAGTTGTGCAGTAAATCACAAAATTTAATTGATTTTGGAAAAAAAAAAACAAAAAACATCGGGTTGACTGACCATAATTTTGGTACTCTATCATTTTTTATTGGAGGATTTAAATATGCTTGGGGTTTACAAGTCTGGCTTCGAAGCCATATGTTTCATCTACTGCAATAGTTAGTTTACTTAAGTTTAATGATTTGGGGGTATAAAATGCCCCGACATCGTACTCAGCACTTTCGTTATATGTAAAAAGGTTCAATTTTTAATTATGTTTTAAAACGTACGCACGTTTATATAACAAAAAAAAAACGAGCGTGTGTTTTTAAAAGTAACCACTTGATAATAGCCGTGGTCAGTATAGGCTCGCTCTCAGCGACTTGGTTTTAAAGTTAAGTGGTTTAACGTATCTGAAGAGGCTCAAAATAATTGGATTAATGTTAATGACGAACAAGGTAATCAATTAAGTCATGTAACAATACCTGAAGGTTATTACAACTTTTGTTCTTTAAGAGAACTATTTAGCGAATCAAGCATGTTGTTAAGAATTAGCGAAGCAAACCTCAGAATTATTATGGCTTTCCCCTAGAAGCAAAAAGGGAGTACGTTTTTCCTAGAGGCCTTGCTCGAAATTTGAGCTTCTACAGCAGTAGCAGAATGTATTATACTAGTACAATAGGTGGCATCTATGAATATGAAGGTAATATGCCGTCTGATTTTCTCATTAATCCAATGTTGTTTATCCATTTTAAAAAATCAAAATCAGACGGTAATTTATTTAAAGGTCAACCATCTTCAATTCTAAGAACAGTACCATCAACTAAGGCGGGTTATTGCGATTATCAGTTAAATACATTTGATGAAAGCAAACATTTAAACAATTATCTTGTGGGTGGATATAAACTCATTGTGTGTAAATATAACTAACCAGGACGGAAAACCGGTTGTTTGTTCTGCAATATTAATAGTGCTCGATAAGTAAACTCGATTTCATCATCCAGTTACGCTGTTTCAATAATGTTTGGGGTTAGTTTTGCACTTTCTTATAATGAGTTATAAATAGATGAATATGCCAGAGAGAAGGTCGATATGAGGACTCAAGCTGCCCGTATTTTTTGCCCTGTAGACCCTCTATTACAAGTATACTTGTGTAAGCAAGTAAAAAATGTTTAAAAATGTAAAAAAAAAAAAAAAAAAAAGTGTTAAAAGGAGGGTTTACAGGGCAAAAAATATGTGGGTGGGGTCGAGTCCGCATACTGACCTTCTCTTAAGGTTATAAAACCAATCAGTCAATTCTGCACACACACACACACACACACACACACACACACACACACACACACACACACAAATGCACACACATTCGCGCGCGTGCTAACACAATACACACCCGCGCGCGCGCACGCGCGCAAGCAGACACGCAACCACGCACATACTCGCACACAGACAAGCACACACTCGCACACTGACTGCTCTGCCATGATGATTATCACTTTAACAGCGTGTTATGTAGTAGGCCTACATACCAAGTGTTTCAAGATTCGGCACACAGATAAGTAGTCCCCCCCCCCTCTTTACCCCGTTCCTAAAATAGTCACTTTGGGAAAGAAAACTTTAAGACTATGTTTGAAGGTCCAAAATTGCAAAGAAGTCCAAAATGTGCACATTTGTAGTCACTACGTTTATCCTGTTCACTTGTTTAACTGTACTCTCAGTAGCCAAAGGGACGCTACTCTCATTTACTTATATATTGTCGAGCAGCACTTGTATTCCTTTAATAAACAAACAAAAAGAACGAATTTTAAAAGAAAAAGAAAAAAAAGGGGGGGGGGGGGGGGGGGGGGGGGGGGGGGGGGGGGGGGGGGGGGGGGCATTTACAGATGTGTTATGCTTCTAAATCGTTTGTGATACCAAAATGTATTGTTCCTTATTCGAGGAGTGCATATTCAGAGTGTATAAGTGATACATAGCATCTTGTTATGAGTCATGATCAATTGATATCGCAACGAAATATATTGAGAGAGAGAGAGAGAGAGAGAGAGAGAGAGAGAGAGGAGGAGGAGGAGGAGGAGGAAGAGATGTGAGCGTCGTTCATTTTGCTCAATGAAAGTCGTGTCGTTCTGTTGTGTGACGATTTAAAAGACTCACAAAAGAAGTACTGATTATTAGCATCATCGCTGTCATTTAATCATAGCTATCTTAGTGATGATTTTTATTGTAATTACCATTATTACTGTTGTCACTGTCACCATTGTTAAAATATTTTGTTCCCTGTTTATCTACTTATTGATTCACATGTTGGACAATCTTGTTTCTTTCGTTTTTATACAGTGAAACAAAACTGCTGTTTTCGAGGCAGGGAGGTGGGTGGCGTGGGGTAGGGGGTTAGGGGACGGACAGACAGGGGAAGTAATCTTTTTCGTTAAAGTAGCAGAAACTGAATAGTTTCCCTTGGATTGTTCTCTACATCCAGTCGTGGCGCATCATTATGATTTATCACAGTCACAACTGTAGCACCACCCCCATCGTCATTTTCATACTCATCACTTCATCCCTCTCATACCCTTTCCGTCATCCGTCATCACTATCACCATCCCTATCAGCAGCATCGTCATCATTGATATTGACATCGCTGTCATCATCACAATTAATATCATTAGCGTTATACAACCACCGGTGTCATTGACACCATTACCATCATTTTTTTTACCACCGACGCCATTATCATCATCATCATCATCATCGTTGTTGCTGTTGTTGTTGTCGTCTTCGTTGTCCTCATCGTCCTCATCGTCCTCATCGTCATCCTCCTCCTCATCCTCATCCTCCTCCTCATCATCATCGTTGTTGTTGTCGTCGTCTTCGTCGTCCTCATCGTCCTCCTCCTCCTCCTCCTCATCATCATCATCATCATCATCATCATCATCATCATCATCATCTCCCTCCTCCTCCTCCTCCTCCTCCTCCTCATCATCATCATCATCACATCATCATCAACATCAACATCAACAACGACGACGACGACAACAACAACAACAACAACACTGCTACCATTATCATTCTCCCCCTCATCGACGTCGTCGTCATCGTCATTATCATCAAGTGTCACAGTTATTATCATCACAATGATCACCGTCGTCGTCCTCCCCGTCGTCGGCGTCATCACCATCATCGTCATCATCAACTTACCCAGGAATGGGTTGATCTGGGCGGGGCATTGGGCACGCAGGTGGTTTGGTTAATTGAGCCGTGATTCGTTATGCACGTCACCATCGCTCCGAACGACCCTGCACACAGACAATGAATAAATAATAATACGTAAATAAATACGTAAATAGATAAACAGCTGAGAGAGAGAGAGAGATGTGAGTGTGTGTGTGTGTGTGTGTGTGTGTGTGTGTGTGTGTGTGTGTGTGTGTGTGTGTGTGTGTGTGTGTGTGTGTGTGTGTGTGTGTGTGTGTGTGTGTGTGTGTGACGGGGGTGGGGGGTGGGGTAGAGGAGAAATCAAACTTTAATCAAATAAAATCACAGCTGAAATGACTACATGAAAGAGTGTAGGAATCGATGAATGAATGAATGATTGAATGGGTGGATGAATGAATGGATGAATGAATGACCGGACTAACTGAGCGATTGGTTGATTGATATTTGAAATGGTATATGATAATGAACATATAAATGAATAGAATTTCAATCGATTAGTACTACAACAAAAATCAATGAATGAATGGGTGAAGGAATGATTATGTGGATGAATGAATGAATGAATGAGCTTGATTGATCAACTGATTGATCGATCGTTCGATTTAGTAACTGATTGTTTGATTGACATTTTTTACCGATTGATTATCCAATTAATCAACTCATTGACAGCTAAACTGACAGGTCGGTTCTGACTAAACAAAAAAAGCAAGTATAAGACAAGCCCAGATCAGCTGATCATTGCATTCGTGCATTTATAGATCAAATCTCTAAATATTGTGTCGTTTTTGTTATTGAACAATATTAGTTGGCAAACTCACATAACCTCACCGTGCAGCAAAATTTCGCAGAAAGTTTATCAACTCTCCAGAATCAAACGCTTCCTCGACCTGCATTCACGCAAGCTCTTTTTCCAGTCTCATATCCAATCATACATAGACTATGGATCTACTCTATGGGACTCTGCTAGCGCTAACACCTCAAACCATTGCTAAGCCTACACAAGCGAGCACTCAAATTAGTCCTCCTAAAAAGCAGTAGTCTTCTGGACTCGGACTATATAAAGATTCAAGTTCTCCCCTTAAGTCTGAGATTAGAATACAACAAAGGGATCATAATGCACAAGATTGTGTCTGGGAAGGCACCCTCAACATTAGTTCACAGATTCTCAATTAATTCCTCAAGGACTCTACCCAAACTTCATGTCCCTGTTCCTAGAATTGATTTATTCAAATCAGTTTAACATATTCAGGTTCCTGTCAATGGAACTCGCTCCCTGAATCACCAAACAACACCAATGCATAGCAACCTTCAAACACCATTATTTCAACCATCTTATGTGCCAATACTTGCATACTTCGCCATAAATCCACCACCAACCACCAACACCCTTTGCCTTTTGTATGACCCTGACTATTTAGAAAGTGTTTTGTACTTGAAATGCACATGTTATTTCCGTTTAATAAGTATGCTGTATACGAGTACGCGCGCGCGCCTGCGCGCGCGCGCGCGCGCGCGTGTGTGTGTGTGTGTGTATGTGTGTGCGCGCGCGCACGTGTGTGTTTCCTACTTTTACCTGCAATCTTTTCATTATGTTGTTGCTTGTATGCTTGTATTCTTATGCGACACTCTCTCTCTCTCTCTCTCTCTCTCTCTCTCTCTCTCTCTCTCTCTCTCTCACACACACACACACACACACACACACACACACACACACACACACACACACACAGTTCTGTTGGAATGACTTGATTTATTATCTATATGACCCCCCCCCCCCCCCCCCCCCCCCCCCCCCCCCCCCCCCCCCCCCCCCCCCCCCCCCCCCCCCCCCCGACGTGGTGACTGGGCCATCATTATGCATCTCCCCCGATTTGTGCTTATTTTCATTTTTTTCCCGGTGCTTCAAATTGCTTGTCTTGCATCTCCTTGGAATGTTTTGATTGTCAGATTGTTCTAACGCTCTTTCCCGCACCCACTCTCGCCTCTTTGTCCCTCTCTCCCTCTCGCTCTCTGTCGCCCTTCCCTGCACTCCTTTCGCTCCTTTCTCTCTCTCTCTCTCTCTCTCTCTCTCTCTCTCTCTCTCTCTCTCTCTCTCTCTCTCTCTCTCTCTTTTTTTACTTTTTTTTTTTTGTATCGTATTGTAGTTCTAGTTCTCACTTTTTGCATGCTTCTTTTGTTGCCTTATCTTATGGTTATGTTATGGTAAAGAGAGAGAGAGAGCGAGAGAGAGAGAGAGAGAGAGAGAGAGAGAGAGAGAGAGAGAGTGGTAGTGTGTGGTAGTGTGTGTGTGTGTGTGGTAGTGTGTGTGTGTGTGTGTGTGTGTGTGTGTGTGTGTGTGTGTGTGTGTGTGTGTGTGTGTGTGTGTGTGTGTGTGTGTGTGTGTGTGTGTGTGTGTGTGTGTGTGTGTGTGTGAGGTGGGAGGGGGAGGTAATGCCCAGAATCTGAACTGCATCAACCATGTAACAATTGTGATTTGCTTTGTCCTGTGTGTCTTGTGCTGTTCACTTTGTTCTTTTGGTTTAATTACTAATGAAGTCTGAAGTCGATCTTTCGTTTGGCCCACCTTTGTGTATTGGGTTTTAATGCTGGCATGAATGTGTATTGGATTGCATACAGTTGGTGTTGTTCCATTGAAAGCCACAAGAAAGAAAGAAAGAGACAGAAAGAAACAAACAAACAAGTAAAGAAAAACATTAAAAGAGAAGCAAATAAAGCATTTCTAAGTATTGAAAGTGTGAATGAACAAATCACTGATTGAATGAACAAGGCACAAAGAAAGTAAGAACAGTTTTAAGTAGACAGATTTGAATACGCAAAAAAAATAACTGATGAGTAACCTATGTAACAAATAAAACTCTCTCTCTCTCTCTCTCTCTCTCTCTCTCTCTCTCTCTCTCTCTCTCTCTCTCTCTCTCTCTCTCTCTCTCTCTCTCTCTGAGAGTTTTCTAAAGTATTGTGTGTGTAACAATGTCACAAGAAAGCTTCAGACTGATATTCATATAAAACTCACTTAATTGTATGGACACAATGTCTGAACAGTAAGCCATGTAAAGTATGAAATCTCTCTCTCTCTCTCTCTCTCTCTCTCTCTCTCTCTCTCTCTCTCTCTCTCTCTCTCTCTCTCTCTCTCTCTCTCTCTCTCCAAGGTCATTTGGTGTTTGGTGTTGGTGTGATCGTAATTTTACATATCCACTCTGTTAAGAAGATGATGAAAATAAAATTCATTTTGTTCTCACTTGTTCTGAAATACAGCTGTTCGATAGCAATTTGTCCCACCTAATAGAAAACCTTGTTTTTTCCAAACAGATTATGTTAATGGCATCATTGAATGAAAGCACAATTTAACAATTCGCTTTGTATTTGTATAAGGCATTTAGAATGCGAAATGATATGTTCAGGCCGTAAGTTATGTGTTAAGCTAGTTTAATGAGTTGACTTGCGCGGTTTGATATGTATTTACCCCCTTCTAATGGGCCATGGCCTTTACAAATAAAAAAACAAAACGTCCACGTCTATGTCTCTCTCTCTCTCTCTCTCTCTCTCTCTCTCTCTCTCTCTCTCTCTCTCTCTCTCTCTCTCTCTGAGTTTTTTTTTTTCAATACAAGGTATGTTTAATATCAAAGTCATTGATCTGATGAATAGGAAATTGATGGTGGGATGAGATTTTTTTTTTTTTTTTTTTTTTTTTTTTTTTTATGGAGGGTAGGGATACAATGGAAATGGAGGTGTCCTCTGACTACATCCCCCTCTTCCCACGGAAACAATGACACGCGGACACATCGGCACGTAACCACAAGCTACACCATCACACGGCATCCAGGGAACGGAGAGTATCTCCGATTTCCTCAGAGACTGAAAGCAAACAGTAGTAGTCAGCGGTGTACGATCAGACCTCATCAATGTCCCAGTCTGGACTATCACAAAGTAGCGTACTTGGCCCCTGCTTGTTTCTGGTCTACATCAATGACCTGTCAGACCTATTGACTGCCAATGCCAGACTATGGACGACACACAGCTGTGTATGATGTGGTTGCATCACCGGACGACCAAGCTCATCTACAACGGAATCTTGGCCAGCTTGCAGAGTGGGAGAAGAGATGGGACATGGTCTTTCACCCGGGAAAATGCACCACACTGCCTGTAACCCGCAGCAGGAAAGGCTTACCTCAACCCCAGTACCAGCTACATAGACACACACTAGAGACTGTCAGCAACGTTAAGTACACTGGTCTGACATTTACCAAAGACCTCAACTGGAATGACCAAAGACCTCAACTGGAAGGAACAGATCAACAACGTTTGCTCCAAAGCCAACAAGACCCTCGGCTTTTAAGGTAAAATCTAAAAATCAGCTCCCGAGGAATCAAATCAAGAGATAACATGCAAGACCCTTGTGGACCCATCATGGAATATGCTGCCACAGTCTGGGGTTCCCACACACAGGAGAGTATTGACATGATGGGGCTATCCAGCGCAGAGCAGCACGCTTCGTCTGAGGCGCTATGGCAACACCTCCAGCGTATTAGACATGACTGATGAACTGCGATGGCCCTCACTCCAAGACAGACGTCGAACTGCTGTACAAAATTCGGCACGACATAGTGTGCATGAACAGCATGAACAAAAAAGATGGCCGTGACCCCGTCTTGCTGCTGTACAAAATTCGGCACGACATAGTGTGCATGAACAGCATGAAACAAAAAATGGAGCCTGCCGTAGCCCGCCAGAGGAGAGGCCACAACCATCAATACACTCGACCAAGATGCCGCACACAATACCAACAACAGTCTTTCTTACCAAGAACAATCCGTGACTGGAACAGCCTGCCTCACAGCGTCATGAAGGCCGCAACCATCGACACCTTTGTGTCAAGGCTTCCAGACTCACTATATAGTCTCTCTCTCTCTCTCTCTCTCTCTCTCTCTCTCTCTCTCTCTCTCTCTCTCTCTCTCTGTGTGTGTGTGTGTGTGTGTGTGTGTGTGTGTGTGTGTGTGTGTGTGTGTGCGTGTGTGTGTGTGTGTGTGTGTGTGTGCGTGTGTGTGTGTGTGTGTGTGTGTGTGTGTGTGTGTGTGTGTGTGTGTGTGCGCGCGCGCGCGCTTGCTTCCAACTTCCTCCACAGTGACAGAATAATCAACTGGTTGATTGCGGTCGCTTTCCTGGAAGAAGAAGGAGAAGAAGAAGAATTTAGACCAGTACGCACGCAGTGACGCCTCTTTGATGAAACTGAAAGCTTTCTCTCTTTCAAACGTTGGCAGTAGAAGGGCATCTGGGAGTCCTGACCTGGATGCGGCCCGGCCCCCTTAGAGTGTAAGGAGTTCAGGGCCGACAACACTTGTCTGAGGGGGGTGGGGGGGTGGGGTGGGGGTGGGGGTTCTTCTCTGAAGACCTTCTGCTGTCAAGCTCCCCAGAGAGTTCTTCCTACTACATGCTTTCTTTCTTTCTTTCTTTCTTTCTTTCTTTCTTTCTTTCTTTCTTTCTTTCTTTCTTTTCTTTTCTTTCTTTCTTTCTTTCTTTCTTTCTTTCTTTTTTCTTTTTTTTTTTTTTTTTTTTTTCGTTCTTTTTTCCTTTTTCTTTTTTTTTTTTTTTTTTTTTTTTTTTTTTGTTCTCCTTTTTCTTTTTTTTTTTTTTTGGTGCATGCCAGAATGTGATGTTCCAAGGGGAAAGAATCTCTTAAATTAAAAAAAAAAAGTCATGATTTATTCTGTCCCCTGCCTGATAATGTGCAGATCATACACAAAAGCACAGAATGGTATAATGGTAAGCGTTTTCAATGCATGGTCAATGAAGTGAACTCAACAGACCCAACAATTAAACGAAAGATGTGTAACAATATAGAAGTGATTCGCCATATATGGACTTCGTTTTCTCTTCATCAGCCTGCAGAAAGCAGATGTAAAACAATGTACAGTTGTTCTGCTCTCAAATACCATATACATTTTCAAACGAATCTTGAAAGGAATTAAAAGTGACTCGGCGGCTAACATGGACAAACAAATTACAAGACAAAACACGACGTGTTTCGACCTCTTGGATCATCTCCAGGCAAAATAAACAACACTCATGATAACGAAAACCAAGAACGACCGATCCAGATTTGCACACCTAAAATAGATGACGCGAAGCGAAATACTTGTCCTGAGTGTTGTTTTTCTTGCCTGATGAAGACCTACGAGGTCAAAACGCGTTTGTTTTGTCTTGTGATTTGTTTGTCCATGTTAACCGCGGAGTTACTTTAAATTCCTTTTAAAATGTGTTTCAATTTCCGCCTACTGTCATCTCACTTTGAAACTGACTTTGAATTGAATGACATTCATTATGACCTTTCGTTCAGTTTCTGGTGAAACGACAATCATAGGAAAGGTCTGAGCATGGATGGGGGGGGGGAGAGAGGTGGTGTAGGGGTAGGGGAAGGAGGAGAGATAGGGAGGGGACAAGGGCAGCATCTTTAAACGTAAGGTTTACTTTTTCTGTTCGAATTTCAGTATTTGGAGAGTGTGCCTTTGACCAGAGATTCTGTGCATTCGATCACACACACACACACACACACACACACACACACACACACACACACACACACACACACACGCGCGCGCGCGCGCGCGCACGCTCACACACATACACAGAGAGAGAGAGAGAGAGAGAGAGAGAGAGAGAGAGAGGTGATTATTCACATTTGTGAGCTCAGTATATACTTTCATTTTCATTAGCATGAGTGCAGGTTTTGCAAGGATATAAAGAATGTACATTTATGCCTATTCCTTTAGTCATCGTTTATTGCATATTTTATGCCCTTATTTTTGTTTTACTCCCTATTTATACATTTTATTTCTTCATGTTTTTTTTTTTGGTGTGTTTATTCGTAGCTTGATGAAAACAAAGATACAGTTATTATTCAACGTACCATCTCAAAATAAGAGTCTGATTTTAAAATAAATTTTAGTTTGATTACTTCAAACGTAATTTGTCTTAGATTTTTCTTTGATGGTGACATGTACGGTGTGCGTGCACACACACACACACACACACACACACACACACACACACACACACACACACACACACACACACACGCCCACGCACGCACGCACGCACGTTTTCGCCTCTCCCACCCCACCCCATTCCCAGGCCCTACCCCCCCCCCCCCCCCCCCCCCTCCATCCCCCCTCCCTCTCCCTATCCACCCTCATATTCCGTTCTGACACACTCCAGACTAACAGGCCAACACCCCGCCCGCAACACACCCACCTGTTAACCCGTGCAGGACCCCAATTTCGTTCCCCCCATCCCCCCACCCCCCCCCCTCCCCCCCCCCCCCCCAACCCCATGCAGCCTCTGACGTATTTACGTTGTAAAGCTAAGGGAGGTAACTGTTCGGAGCCCAAACCAGCATCGAACCCCACCCCCTACTTTTTTTCTCTCTCTCTCTCTCTCAGGTGAATTTGTGAATGTGTCGTGTTGTGTGACACACGGGGCTTGACGTGCTGAGAAAGATCGGCATTTTTATGGGGGTAGGTAGGCAGGGTTGTTGCCGCCCGATTTGTCTACTCACAGTAAAAATCTGTGAAAAGTCATTTTGGATTAATAATAAACAAAGTTGAATATTTGCTGTCACTGTCTCTCTTCTTCTTCGACCCCCATCCTCACCCCACCCCCCACCCAACCCCCACGCCCAGCCTCTCCCCTCCGGACAGGCACACTTTCTCCAATCAATCAATTAATCAAACCACATTGCATCTGAATTTGAGAGAGAGAGAGAGAGAGAGAGAGAGAGAGAGAGAGGGAGAGAGAGAGGGAGGGGGGGGGGGGGGGGGGGAGTGATTATGGACCTGAACTAGAACTAGAGACCACCCCAGCGTGTTCCAACACTGTTCCTCTGTTGGTGGTTAGGGGCATGATTTCCAAATGCCCCATGGAATGACTACAGAGTTGGGCCCATCTCCACCTCCATGTCGCGTGCAAAGGGCGGATAGGTCTGGAGATGTGCCTTCATACCTACACCATGGGGTGATTCTGGACCTTGTCCTAGAATACTCACCTGAAGTTATCTGCCTGGATCTGGATCTGGATACATACGTCGCTGGCTGGAACCAACTTGATTATAACGCGACAGGAAACAGGGGAGAAAAAAAAAAAAATGAAGCAAAAATAAAAACAAAACAAAACAAAACAAAACAAAAACCAAGAAAAACCTATTTCCTGTGGGAGCAAATTCCAATTCCTTAGTGTTCAGTCAGGAACAAGAAGAAGAAAGTCACAAGACAGCTAATTACCTAGTCAAGCGGCGCGATTTTATTTCTTTTCCTTTTTTCAGTTTATTTCATTTTATCTTTTAGAAAGAGAGGGGGTTAGTTACCGCCAAGGACATTGACTTACAAAGCACAGGAAAGACACCAATCATTTTATCTTATTTTATTTTGTTTTTTATTTATTTTTAATGATTATGGTTTCGGCTTTCTTTCTTTCTTTCACGCTTCATGTCGTAGCGTAAAAATCTAAAAAAAGCTCCACAAGCGTCTAGGGAGTCTGTAAACATCTTTTTTTTTAAAAATGGTATTAAAATCAAGTATTTAAAACCAACAAGCTTGTTTCGAGCCTCTTGCTGCTCATCAGGATGATGATGATGATGTTGGTGATGATGATGATATATATATATATATATATATATATATATATATATATATATATATATATATATATATAAATATATATTTATTTTGTGAATAGACGTAAAATGAAAGTACCATTCTTACCTCTACTGCTATATATATATATATATATATATATATATATATATATATATATATTATTTTGTGAATAGACGTAAAATGAAAGTACCACTCTTACCTCTACTTCCACACACACACACACACACACACACACACACACACACACACACATCATTACTCTCTCTCTCTCTCTCTCTCTCTCTCTCTCTCTCTCTCTCTCTCTCTCACACACACACACACACACACACACACACACACACACACACACACACACACACACATATACTCACATTCATACACGCACATACACTTGCACACACACACACACACACACACACACACACACACACACACACACACACACACAGATTGAGGGAGAGAGAAAGGAAAGTGGACAGACTCTGATGGAGTCAGCAGCTGATCACACGCCGTTGGAGCACGTGAAACCCGTGAGTGTTAGAAGAGACAGAAGAAGCCTGGAGAATACTGGATGAACGGGTCACCATAACGTCGGAGTATAAAAGCGGTGAACCAGGTTTACCGTTGCCTTCTGTACCCAGTGTCATCGTGTGTTCTGTTGTTCTTGTGGTCTGTGGGCTTCTTCGTGGCTTCTTTGGTTGTGGCTGCCTTCTCTGTTCAGGATTAGCATGGGCCAGTCAGTTTCTCGTAAGTCGTGTTGTTGTCACTTGTAAATGTTTCTTCACACTCTTGCAACAAGGTTTTCAGCTTCTCATGACCATTTTTTGGCAGTACTTGATTCATGGAGAACCCAGTTCAAACCATCCCCCCCCCCCCCCCCCCCCCCCCCCCCCCCAAACAAACTTCTCTTTGAAAGGAGGGCTGCCATTAAAGTCCAAAAAATGGGGCACACGTATGTGTTTATTTGGCATTTGTGGAGAAGAATGTACTTTTTTCTGATTTCATTTACCCTTGCCTTTGACTGCAAACATGCGTACGCGTGCCTGTGCGCGCGCGCGCGCGCGCGCACACACACACACACACACACACACACACACAGAGGAGAGAAAAAAGTCTTTGAGGACGTGAGTTTTGAAAGTGGGAAGCCTTTGAACTCATTTTCTGCTCTTTTATCTGTTGTAGTTGGAGTGTGTTTTTTGTTAAAAGCCACAAAATTGCTGTGGCGTCAGTACAGGATGCGTGTGTGTGTGTGTGTGTGTGTGTGTGTGTGTGTGTGGGGGGGGGGGGGGGGGGCGGACAAGAGCGAGACATAGGGGGGGGGGGGGGGGGGAGCACTGCCCTCAACCTATCAAACAACAAACGGGGGGGGGGGGGGGGGGGGGGGGGGGGGGGGGGGGGGGGGGGGGGGGGAACAGAGTACCTTTTGGCTCCCCAAATATTTGAAGCCTCAAAATGCGAACGGCATAATTATTATGGTACACCTTGCCTCCCCCCCATCCACCCCACCCCTGCCGCCCCTCTCTCGTCTCCCTCTCCTACTTCATACAAGAATTTGGAAAAGAATACCCTTTTCTGAGAATTTGTAAAATGAGAGACCCCCCCCCCCCCCCCCCCCCCGTTTTTAAAAGAATTTTGCCTCCCCCACCCCCCCCCCTTGTTTAAAGTGAAGAATTCCCACCCATCCCTGACCTCATCCCCACCCTCTTCCTCTCAACTGCCCCTGTCAGTGCAGGCTGGCCTGCCCAGTGCGAAATGTTTTCCGACGTCACTGACTTAGAATGTGTTCTTGCTGCTCCCAGATTCCATAGAAATTTTAAGGGCGTCACGTCCACGATTTACACTTTCAGCTTCCAATCGCCCCCTACCTCCCATCCCCACCCCCTGCTCCTCCTGCTCCCCCTCCCCTTCTTTATGCATATATGGCCCACATATGTTCAACATCAGTTTATTTTGGACATAGGCCTATGTATTTATATACACCTAATCCCTCCACTCTTCATTTTGTTCATTGCCTCTGATTTTCTGTTTAAAGAAAAAGGTGAATTAATCTCTCTCTCTCTCTCTCTCTCTCTCTCTCACGCGTTTCTGTTATGTGGATTTTCTGTAACATGAATACCTTTTGTGTGGACTTTAATTCTGCTACCATGTCACGTCTGCATCATGTTGGCCTCTATAAACTGTGTTTTTTTTTTTTTTTTTTTTTTTTTTTTGGGGGGGGGGGGGGGGGGGGGGGGGAGGAGGAGGGAACGCTGCTCTTATGCAGGGTAAAAATAGGAGAAAAAAAGGCCTATACAGTCAGCAGAGAGAGGATATAGGAATCGCTCACTGGCCAGCTCGATGTCCACTTCCTGAAAACAGGGTGACAAGACACGCCTGTTTTGGGGGGGGAAAGGGGGGGGGGGGGGGGGGGGGGGGGGGTCTATAATTATGGCATACAGACGACCTTTTCCACTACCTCTTAACCCCGTCCTCACTCCCTCCCGTACAGCCTAAATTCCCCCCTCCCTTTTCCCCCAATACTTCGGCAAAGAAAATGTTGGTGTGTTTTTTTTATACTCCCCTCCCGTACAAGAGCTTTTATTCTCATCAAAATATGCTGAAACTGATAGTTGAAATCTGAAGCTGTTGTGTCATGTTCCAGTATTTCCATGATTTCTAAAGCTGAAAAAATCTGGATGAAACGATGGAAAGCAGCAGTGTTTGGAATTAAAAGGGGGGTAGGCCTAGTGAAAATCAAAGTTCCCGCTTTTTTTCGTCTGCAGACGTGAGTTTTTACATACCTACACACACGGTCATTTACAAGCTGATACCGATAAGTTGAGAATAGCCGGCACCCTCAGCACGACCTGCTTTAATCCGCCCCAAGACTGATTGCCGTGAGAAGGTTCCATTTCATGCCCCTCTCCGGAATAGCTCAGTCGGTAGAGCATCGTACTCGTAATCTTGGGGTTGCGGGTTCGCATCTTCGCCGGGCCATTTCGGTACAGGGGGATTTTTCCCTCGGAGTTAATATTGGTTCTGACTCCATGACCCCCCCCCCCCCCCCCCCCCCCCCCCCCCCCCCCCCCCCCCCCCCCCCCCCCCCGCCCCCACTCCTTCGAATGAGACTATAAATCGAAGTTCCGTGTGTAAACACACGCACAACATCTTGCACACACGTAAAATCCCATCACCAACTTTCGGAAGAAAAGGCCAGTTTGGCCATTGGTATGGATGACACGTTACACATAGCATACACCTTCCCCGAAGTTGGAGTATGGCTGCCAAATAGTGGGATAAAAAATGGACATACACACAAAAGTGTCAGGATAATCAACATGATGATTGTGGACACCAAAGAAAGAAAGAAGAAGAAGGGGGGGGGGGGGGGGGGGGGGAACCTTGATGTTTAGTTAAAATGAGCCAATTACTTTGTAAAGGCGGGGGTGATTCTCTTGGACGTTTAAAGTGTAAACTGATGACCCATATATTTGTTTTTAAAAGCTCTAATCTCAGAGTGCAATTCGGTGATTGTTCATGCCGATTCAGTTCCAGTATGGAATCATGTTCGTCTTTAAATCGGAAAAGGGTGCTCGTGCATCCAGCGCGCCGCAACCCCCCCCCCCCCCCCCCCCCCCCCCCCTTCTCCACACACAAACACATATGTCCCCCTTCATCAGTTCTGCTACCCCTGCGTTAATGATTAGAATTGAGCATTTCTGACCGTCTTCAATCGTGTCTGCCACTAGACTGACCTTGATCCATAACGGAAATCATAATGATAGTCATATGATAGATATCGTAGGCCTATTATTAATGATAATAATAGTCGGGTGGACGGTGCACACACACATGCACACACACATGCACGTACGCACGCTTCTTGTATTGAAGGAGTGGGCGGGGAGGGGTGGTGTGTGTGTGTGTGTGTGTGTGTGTGTGTGTGTGTGTGTGTGGGGGGGGGGGGTGTTGAAGAGACCCGTATTTAGAGGGGCAATGAAATACCATGCTGCTGGGGAAAAAATATGCATACGCAGAAATGAAAGCCTCTTTACTTTTGGGGGGGGGGGGGTGAAGAGAATAAACATCCCCTTCTCCTGCTTTTTCATGATCACGATAATCTTCATGGAAGAATAAACTAATGATATTCTACAATATGCACATAAAAGACTAGTTCTAAAGCTAAAGATTACGTGAAAAAATGAATCTTCAATAAATGTTAGCAAACCGTCAAGAGAAACGTGGACAAAGGAGTCACAAGACAAAACACGACGCGTTTCGACTTCTTAGGTCTTCTCCAGGCAAGACAACGATAATGAACGAGCTTGTCACTTCACTTAGGTCTCTTCAGTGAAAAATCAAGTTAGGTTTTAATGGCTTCTAAATCTGCGGTGACAAAACTGATAACGCCACCCTGTCTTATACCAGCATTACGTTTCATACAGGGGCGAAGGTTAAGGAGGGTGGGGAACGTGGTAGTATGGAGGAGAAAGGGTAATGGTGTGGGGTTTTGGAAATGTAATTATTGGTTATGTATTCAAATGTACCCAATTTTGCACTGCTGGTCCGGAAATTGGTCACCCCTATCTGGGCCCTATACTGGTATTAATTTAGCATAAAATATTGAATGTAAGAGCTACTTCCTTGTGACCTTGACTGTGACACCAACGGCACTGACTGGACTGACATTTTATCATAATTATCATATATCAAATCAATGTTTCATCTTACAGGCTTTATCAGCCGTTTGCCTGAATATTCAGACAGAAATAATGAGCTTATATACTTGTGCTCTCGGCTGCTCATGCTGTTGGCTGTGGTCAGACACACTGGCTTGTGGATGGTTGGCACTGAGCCAGGAATCAGAGCTGCATTTGTTTTGATGCCCATGCTTCGTTTGATACTTTGGCTCAATGGGTAACATTCAGGTTTAAAATGCTTTTCGCAAATGAAAGAATGCGCATTGGGCGTCCCAAAACTTGGGCCCAAAATCTTGACGATGTGTCTGGACGAACCTTACCCACTGTCGCTTGATCGACTCGTCGCTCGGGAAACCGTGCAAACTGAAGCCTCGACTGTGCGAACTGTTGCATTCAGCTACACAACAGTATCCCCCTGTTCGCCTTTTCTTCTTTGGGACGTTTTCCGAACTGAGCGAGGTGTACGCATGATCATTATGCGCCATGGTAAGGACTAAAAGGCGGCTGCAACTGGTTTGTTGGCACTTCTCAGCAGACTATGTTCCCGCAGGTCTCCATACAGTTCCAAAAAACGACGTCACTTCCGGTTTTCAGCGTTCGGGATAATTTTTCAGGTGTGTAAAAAGAGTTTTTATTAAAATAAAAAACATTTACGATTGTGTATGGCAGATTTTCTTCCTATGTGTGTAGTTGTTGATACAAACAGAATGTTTTACAGCAATAAAAAAAATGTGGCTCTTGTAGTCCTTTTAACATGAGTGCGCTGTTGCTTGTGTGATAGCTAGTTTCCTGTAGGGGGAAATTGGTCTAGAAGCGACGAAAAGCCTAGTGTATAATGCGTTTTTTAAAACGTTTAGCGTTTCCATGGTGGCAGTATGAGTTGGCAGGTTTGTGACACAGGTTTATAACTCTGTTTGTAAAAAATCAGAGGTAAGACTGAAAGTCCACCACCGAGGCTGATTGAATTGCCTCAGGTGGGGAGCTTATTGAACTCCTTGGTGGTGCAGGGGAAGAAGGAGTATTTATGATAATTTCTGCAGCTGGACTCCATGGCATACTGGTGTTCATGAAAGTGCTGAGTGGCGTATCCAGTTTTCAGGAGTCTTGGCGCGCATGGTTGGTCTCGATCGTGATGTCGCCATGGTGATACTTGTACAGTGTCGTCAGGCGGGTTCTTCTTCGCCGATCTTCCAGGGATGTCCATCTCAGCTGGTCAAGCATATTTCCCACGCTCGATGTTTGACGGTAGCGGTTTTACTACCCAGCAGGCAGCCCTCCTCTGGATCTTCTCGAGGGACTGTATGTTGTTGTCAGCGTGCGGATCCCACATTTCGCACGCGTATTCCAGCTGGGGGCACACTGGTCTTGTAGGCTTGGTCTTTGATGGTCTTTCATGGCAACCTTGTTGGTATGTTTCTTCCAGCTGAGGTCGGTGGAGATGGTGACACCGAGGTACTTGGCATCGCTGGAAGACTTCAGTGGACGGTCTCTCAGATGGTATGTCTTCTGCCATCGCTTGCCAAAGTGTAGGGCCTTACATTTGTCTGGGTGGAAGGACATCGGCCACTTTTCTTCCCAGTCGGCAAGCTTGTCCCGGTCTCTCTGCAGATCATGCTGATTGGCGGCTTTGGTGATTGTCTTGTGACAGGTCGTGTCATCTGCAAAGAGCCGTATGGTGGAAGTCAGGCCCTTGGGGAGATCAATGATGTAAAGCAGGAAGAGGCATGGGCCGAGGACAGAGCCCTGGGGGACTCCTGACTCTACAGGCATGAAGGTGACACCGTCAGCGATAACTGCTTAGGAAGCCTGTAGCTTGTGAGTCAGGAGTGAGTGGGACACCTTGTCAAAGGCCTTCGCAAAGTCCATGGCTAGCATGTCTGTCTGCTTGCGCAAAGTCCAT
>JADBJO010012347.1:67626-79428 GCA_016801955.1 Conus betulinus
CAAAACAGAATAAAGTCAGGGCCATACACAGTCTCTCTGGTGTCCCCCCCCCCTCCCCCCACGCACACACACACACGCAAACACGCACACAAGTGTACATACACACAACATGTATAATCACACACACACACTATTCATATCCACGCACACTGGCATGTACCACACACTATTCCATGCATGCACACAGTGTCGCACAACACCTACACAGCACACACACACACACACACACACACACACACACACACACACACACACACACACACAGAGAGAGAGAGAGAGAGAGAGAGAGAGAGAGAGAGAGAGAGAGAGAGAGAGAGAGAGAGAGAACATCAGCAAGCAAAATACATGGTCTAATGTGAAATGCCAATATAGAAAAAATTGCTGTGCAAACTACTCATTTTGCCATTAAACTACTCATTTGGGCCTGGAAACTACTCATTCAGAGTTCAAGGGATAGGCAGGTCTGGTTATGGGAAAGATAAAGGAGGTTCTAAAGTGGACATGAATATGCATTATGGAACAGATTGATGAGATTTCCAAAGTGAAGACAGATGTGCTTTACACACTTTGCTGTGTGCCGGTGGCCTTCATAACAGCATAATAAAGGAGGCAGCTGGAGCGACATGCTTTACACACTCTGCTGTGCCCGGCAGGGTTTTGGCTTTCATAACAACAACATAGCAGGTCTTTAAGGCTACATCTGCAGCGGACCGTTTGACCGTTGAATACATGCTCTTCTCTGCTTTCCAGTGTACAGCATGGAGTTGAATACACGCTCTTCTCTGCTTTCCAGTGTACAACATGGAGTTGAATACACGCTCTTCTCTGCTTTCCAGTGTACAACATGGAGTTGAATACACTCTCTTGTCTGCTTTCCTGTGTACAACATGGGAGTTGAATACACGCTCTCCTCTGCTTTCCAGTGTACAACATGGAGTTGAATACGCGCTCTTGTCTGCTTTCAAGTGTAACACATGGAGTTGAATACACGCTCCTCTCTGCTTTCCAGTGTACGACATGGTGTTGAATACACGCTCCTCTCTGCTTTCCAGTGTACAACACGGAGTTGAATACACGCTCTTGTCCGCTTTCCACTGTACGACATGCAATCTGTGAGTGGTACTAGAAGCACCGGTCAAAAAAAACTTTTATCTTTGCCAGTTCAAAAAACACACAAAAACAAACAAGCAAACAAAAAACAAAACAAAAACAAAATAATAGATAAAAACCCAGTGGAGAATGAACATGGGCAAGCAAGAAACTATTCCCCTGGCCTGAATACTGGGAAGGCAGGCTGTTTTGTACTGTGTGCTGTAACGTGAACATGAAGAAATCTCACTGCTCCATCTTTCTGAAAAGCGCGCCATTGTGTGTGGCGGTGGAAAATGGATGACATGAGCCTAACCACACGCACAACAGTGCCGCAGGATCTTCACAGCTAGGAAGCTGGCTGCCTTAACCAACAGGGGAAGCAAGTCGAACACAACTTCAAGCAATGCGTTCATCAGCAGTTCAGACAACTGAAGAAAATCTGCTGTCTTCATTCATAGACATCAGCTGACATTCACAATACACACTTCTGCTACATCTGTACTTCATTTTCTTAATTGTTCAAATGCCTCGGGAAAATCAGTCTTGAGACACACTATATTGTCCATTGTGCCAATGCTCAATATCAAAACAGCTGATTGCTTAGGTGATAACAAGAGAACACCTGTCCATAGCTTTGTGGCATCACATAGGCTTATAGTGGACATTTGCCCATTTAATCCTTGTATCAAAGCTGTATGCTGTAGACAGCTTGTAGGTCCTGTCACATTTTCAGTGTTCGTAGATCTCCAAGTTCTGATCAATGTAAACACAGATATATATATATATATATATATATATATATATATATATATATATATATATATATATATATATATACCAATCAAACTGGGGTTACCTGTATGTGTTACTGTTCTATATTCAAGATCGAAAAGGCATGCTTGTTGTGTTCAACGGACTAAATATTCAACCGCCGTGATTTTTTTAAGAGCTCGTGATACCATTACTTGAAACATACGGCTAACAGAAAGTTATATGTTATAAGAAAAAAAGTCTTCTTTCTTCTTCTTCTTCTTCTTCTTCTTTCTTCTTCTTCTTCTCCTCCTCCTCCTCCTCCTCTTCTTCCCCTCCTCTTCCTTCTGCTTCTTCTTCTGCTTCTCCTCTTCTTCTTCTTCTTCTTCTTCTCTTCTTCTTTCTTCTCTTCTTCATCTCCACCTCATCATTATTATTGTAATCATTACTACTACTACTACTACTACTACTACTGCTGCTGCTGCTGCTGCTGCTGCTGCTGCTGCTACTACTACTACTACTACTACTGCTACTACTACTACCATTGTTATTACTATTGTCATAATTATTTTATTATATCATTAACATTATTATCGTTATTATTATCACTTCCATCTCAACTCATGAACTCAGACTGGCGTTGTCAGCTCAACAAAATTATTTTCTGCTGCTGAGCCATGAACACAAAAAGTGACGTAAGCCATGCACTGTGAACAGAGGAAGAAAACTACCTACCGATTTTGTTTTCCAAAGAAAGCAACTCCAACACACTGTCTGAAACCTGTGAAAAGCACACAACACAATGGCTGCACACTCAGTTCTGGTCTATCCACTGGCTGGTTGAGGAGATTGTCAGATGTGACGATGGCTGCACGTCTGTACGTGGTGACGGTCAGAAGCCCACTAAGGGGCCCCAGGCCTGCCTGCTGCTTAGGTATGCAGGATGCAGGGTGTGACGTCCTTAGCTACAACACTGTTCGTTTGTCAACGTCATCACTCACATGTCCTAAACGCTTAAACCATAGCTCCTGCCAATTCATGCATATGCACACACACACACACACACACACACACACACACCACACACACACACACACACACACACACACACACCACGCACATACGCACATGCACGCGCGCGCGCACACACACACACACACACACACACACACACACACACACACACACACATACACACACACATACACTTACATGCGTGCTCGCGCGGGCGCGCGCGCGCACACACATATACGCGCGTGCGCACACACAAAAACACACAGATAGATCGAGAGATATCATGCGCAGTGTCGAGATGGGGAGGGGGGGGGGGGGGGGGTTGGGGCTGAGGCTGTGCTAGGTCCCCTATTCATTTGTCCCCAGGACAAAAAATAGTGTGGGCAGAGAGTTGGGGTCTCAGACTGTGCTAGGTTCTCAATCCATTTCACTCAATCAGTGGTGTGGACACTGAGGTGTGTTAAGCTGTCAATCCATTTCACTCAGACAATCAGTGGTGTGGACCGTGAGGTGTCTTAAGTTCTTAATCCATTTCACACAGACAATCAGTGGTGTGGACCGTGAGGTGTGTTAAGTTGTCAATCCATTTCACACAGACAATCAGTGGTGTGGACCGTGAGGTGTGTTAAGTTCTCAATCCATTTCACTCAATCAGTTGTGTGAACAGTGAGGTGTCTTAAGTTCTCAATCCATTTCACACAATCAGTGGTGTGGACCATGAGGTGTGTTAAGTTCTCAATCCATTTGACTCAGACAATCAGTGGTGTGGGACAGTGAGGTGTTAAGTTCTCAATCCATTTCACTCAATCAGTGGTGTGGACTGTGAGGTGTGTAAAGTTCTCAATCCATTTCACTCAGACATCAGTGGTGTGGACAGTGAGGGTGTGCTAGGTTCCATGTCCATTTCCCCATTTAGCAACAGGTTGTGTGGATAGTGAGTTGAGAGAGTGAGACTGACCTAAGCATTAAGTATGGGATCATCTATCATCAGTACATACGGTTTCTGTCAGCGCCACTCTGCCTGTAGCTCTTGGCCTAAAGACCTGTCATCTGTAGCTCTTGTCCCAAAGACCTGCCACCTGTAGCTCTATACCCAAAGACCTGTTACCTGTAGCTCTTAGCCCAAAGACCCGCCACCTGTAGTTCTTGGCCAAAAGACCTGCCACCTGTAGCTCTTGGTCTGAAGACCTGTCACCTGTAGCTCTTGGCCCAAAGACCTGTCACCTGTAGCTCTTGGTCTAAAGACCTGCCACCTGTAGCTCTTGGCCAAAAGACCTGTTACCTGTAGCTCTTGGCCCAAAGACCTGCTGTGGCAGAACAGGGAGGACTGAACTCAGAGTTGGTCCTCTTCTGGACAAGCAGCCCTTCCTGGCTGATGGGCCTTGTCTACCCCCTTTTCCCTCCCCCTGCACACCCCTCTCACTTGACCGATGTAATGATGGTCACCATCTCCCATCTCTCCATTAAGCCCCCCACCCCCCACCCCCCCTTGACCAACATCTAATTTAACAACCATCCTCCATCATTACATTTAAATTTCCCACACCTCCCCCCACTTAACCTGCATTTTTGTTGGTGAACATCCTCCATCATTCAGTTCTAGTGCCCCAGTCCCACCATCCTCCCCCTCTCCTTCCGGTCCAGGACCAGGACCTTAGAGAGACCCAGATATTTCTAACGCGTTTCCTTTTGAACATGACACTGTTGATATGTCTAGTGCTGTTGTTACTGTTAAGGACAGTGATATTGTGGACATGTCTAGTGCTGTTGTTACTGTTAAGACAACACTATCACAATCGTCAATTGGTTGGTGGGTGGCTGCTCTATGGAAGAAACACAGGCAGAGAAAAACAGCCGCCGTGGCGAAGTGTCAGCGTAGCAAACTCACGGCTTGGAGGTCGCGGATTCGATTCCCACCAGAGTCATGTGGGATTTTCTGTCCCGACCGGCTCCTACCTGGAGTTAAGTTTGCTACGGGCTCAGTTGAGAAGACTGGGATCACACAGTCGAGTTTCATCCACTTAATGGATGCATCTTTGAGAGTGTTGCTCAAATTTGCTGACCAAAACTGCAGGTGTCTGTATCTCTTGGGCCTGGTTGACGCCGGGATATATTATGAAAGGAAGCGTAGAGTGCAGCCCTATCATGCAGTCTCAAACCGAAACGGAAATCTGTAGCATCATCTTCATCACCTTCATTCTCATCGATCAGCACAAAAAAGTCTCAAATTCTGTGGCCCTTCAACCCTGCTTTCCATGGTGACCTTAGTTTTGATAACCTCTCCACGTCTGTGGCCTTGGTTTGGTTCCGTCGGGGTCACCGGTATCGGCGAGCCCATGGGGGATGTCGTTGGACGGGCGTGGTAGCGCCCTCCGGAGGGAGAGCTCACTCACACCAGCTCCGCAACTGAGCAATTATTGTCGTCAGTAGGGGGCTTAGTAGGTAGGTAGTAGGCGCCACTGAACACGACCGAAGTGACTCCGTGGCAGTGCAGTATCTCCTCCGGTGGGTTGCCTCTTGACGACTTGACATTAACTACTCCCTGAGGATTGCAGGTGCAGGGGCTGTGGCAGGGCTGACCGGCTGTAGCTGTGGACGGGGTGTCGGAATGAGCAGTGAGGTTGGCACAGAAAAAAAAAAGAAAGAAAGAAAGAGAGAAAAAAAAAAGACAGAGAACCCCGTCATCTTGTTGAACAATGTCGTCTACAGTACAGGACAGTCAAAAGCAGCAGAATCATCAACTGGTTGGTGGTGGCTGCTCCATGGAAGAAGAACAGACAGAAAACCCCATCGTCTTGTTGAACCATGTCGCAAGGGACTGTGGTAAACCCCCAAATCACAGCTCCCTCTGCTGTGCACCACGTGTGTCTGTTCGCGTGTGTGTATCTGTGTGTAGGGAGCGGAGGGTGGGTGAAAGGGTAAACAGTGATTGGAAACACCCTGCGGTGTGTGCAGGCGGACGTAGTGTGTGTGCATGTGTTGGTGTGTGTTTGGTGTGTCAAGAAACGGGAGGTATGTGGGAAGAAGGGGGGGGGGGGGGGGGGGGGGGGGGGGGGGGAGATGAGGAAGTGGAGGGCAGTGTGTGTGTGTGTGTGTGTGTGTGTGTGTGTGTGTGTGTGTGTGTGTGTGTGTCTGTCTGTGCGTGTGCATGCGTGCGTGTGCATGCACGCACGCGCGCGCGTGCGCGCGCGTGTGTGTGTGTGTGTGTGTGTGTGTGTGTGTGTGTGTGTGTGTGTGTGTGTGTGTGTGTGTGTGTGTGTGTGTGTGTGTGTGTGTTGAATTTTTTTATGATCACTGTAAAACAATTTACCGTTTGTAAGAGGACAACAAATTGAATTGAACTGAATTGTCGTCTACAGCACAGGACAGTGACTTCTTTCAATCGGAGCAGCAGCTGGGTGAGTTTAGGATGAGGGGACTCTACTTTAGTGTTCAATCGTTATGGATATTCAGGCTGGTTCTCTGCGTTTTACTGTGCTATTGTTAGTTCAATGTCTAGTGTTCAGTCGTTATGCATATTCAGGCTGGTCTCCACGTTTACTGTGCCATTGTTAGTTCAATGTCTAGTGTTCAGTCGTTATGCATATTCAGGCTGGTTCTCCACGTTTACTGTGCCATTGTTAGTTCAATGTCTAGTGTTCAGGGGTCGTTAAGCATATTCAGGCTGGTTCTCCACGTTTACTGTGCCATTGTTAGTTCAATGTCTAGTGTTCAGTCGTTATGGATATTCAGGCTGGTTCTCCACGTTTACTGTGCCATTGTTAGTTCAATGTCTAGTGTTCAGTCGTTATGGATATTCAGGATGGTTCTCCATGTTTACTGTGCCATTGTTAGTTCAATGTTTAGTGTTCAGTCGTTATGGATATTCAGGCTGGGTCTCTAAGTCCCTGTGTGAGTCCTTCCTCCGGCAAGTGGTCACCACATAGAAAACCATTCCATGTGTAGGTTTTGCCCCTGCGATCCTCTCTCGATCTCTCTCTCTCTCTCTCTCTCTCTCTCTCTCTCTCTCTCTCTCTCTCTCTCTCTCTCTCTCTCTCTCTCTCTCTCTCTCTCTCTCTCTCTCTCTCTCTCCATGCATCACTGGCATTACAGCACTACCCTGCGGAAGTGTATAACCAGGCACTTGGACTTTCCACTATACGGCTGGCTGTTGCGCGATTAACACAATGGCTCATTATCTGGTGAAGCAGTTTGTGAGGCCATTGATGTCATCATCTAGCTGGAGCATTCATCTCACCACGAAGAATAGGTTGGCAGGGTTATGAGGCCTTCCGCCTTGAAGACGGTCATCTTTTCCGGGCAATTGAGCTCTCACCTCAACATGTGACGCATAACGTAAAGAGAGTTACGTTTCCATCATCCAGCTTGCAGCCATAATAGAGAGAGAGAGAGAGAGAGAGAGAGAGAGAGAGAGAGAGAGAGAGAGAGAGAGAGAGAAAACGAGAGAGAGAGAGAGAGAGAGAGAGAGAGAGAGAGAGAGAGAGAGAGTAGGTGAGGTGGGTTGGGGGGTGAAGGACGGGTTGGGTGAGTAGTGAGACTGAGCTGATTAAGTGTCCTCCAGGCTTACTTCATACCAATGTGTTTGTACATTCACAAGTATGTGTCCATGCATACTGCGTTTGTGTATACGTGTGTGCGTGGATGCGTGTGTGAGTGCGTGTGTGTGTGTGTGTGTGTGTGTGTGTGTGTGTGTGTGTGTGTGTGTGTGTGTGTGTGTGTGTGTGTGTCTGCGTGTATGCGTGCGTGCGTTTGTGCGTGCGTGCGTGCGTGCGTGTGTGTGTGTGTGTGTGTGTGTGTGTGTGTGTCTGTGTGCGTGTGTGCGCGCGCTCGCGTTCACACACACACACACACACACACACACACACACACACACACACACACACACACACACACACACACACACACACTCGCCCACGCTTGTATATACGCACACACACACACACACACACACACACACACACACACACACACACACACACACACACACACACACACACACACAAGCCATTCATAGACATCCTTCAGTCTCGGAAGACTATGGAATTGCGCTCTAGGTGTTTATTCTGGTACAGCGACGGGTGTGGGCTGGCCAGTCCGACGCGGGAATGACAGTCCTGTGGCAGAGGCCACAGGTGGAATCTGACGCTGGTCTTTCTGCCTGGCTGCAGCCTTTCTTCTCATTCTCTTTTTCCCGTGCTGCTGAGCGAGTATCTCTTCGAACTTGAGAGAGACCTTTCTGCACAGTCTGTCTCCAGGCTGACCGTTCGAGGGCTGTTGTTTCCCAGTTGTTCTGGTCAATGTTCAAGGCTTTAGGTCCCTCTTGCACACGTCTTTGAATCGCAGCTGTGGGCCTGCCTGTGGGACGTTTTCCCCCTGCACAAGTTCTCCATAGAGGAGGTCTTTAGGGATCCGTCCGTCATCCATGCGCACAACATGGCCGAGCCAGCGCATACGTCTCTGTTTCAGCAGCGTGTACATGCTGGTGCATCCGGCTCTTTCCAGGACAGTGTTGTTTGGGACCTGGTCCTGCCAGGTGATGTTCAGAATGCGTCGGAGGCTACGCATATGGAAAGCATTGAGCTTTCGCTCTTGTCGGGCACGCAGAGTCCAAGACTCGCTGCCATACAGGAGGGTGCTCACGACGCATGCTCTGTAGATCTGGACCTTTGTGTGCTCGGTCAGCTTGCTGTTGTTCCATGCTTTCTTGGTCAGCCTGGTCATGGTGTAGCTGCCTTGCCGATGCGCCTGTTGAGCTCTGCGTCAAGTGAGAGGGTGTCTGAGATATTTGAGCCCAGATAAATAAAGTCATGGACGACATCCAGTTCATTGATGCTGATGACTGGGGGAGTCAACATCCTGTCCCATGACATGTCTTTTCTTCTAGCTTATGGTAAGCCCGAAGTCTTGGCAGGCATCGCTGAAGCAAGTCATGAGCTGCTGTAGGTCCTCGACTGAGTGGGCGGTTACTGCTGCGTCGTCTGCAAAGAGAAAGTCACGCAGGCACCTCAGTTTGACTTTAGTCTTGGCTCTTAATCTGGAGAGGTTGAAGAGCTTTCCGTCTGTCCTGGTTCGGAGGTAGATACCTTCAGCTGCAGGACCAAATACGTGTGTTCAGCATCACAGCAAAGAAGATTCCAAACAGGGTGGGAGCCAGGACACAACCCTGTTTCACTCCGCTCCGTATGTTGAAGGCAGCTGATGTTGAGCCGTCAAAGACGACAGTGTCTTTCATGTCTTCGTGGAAGGATCCGATGATGCTGAGAAGTTTGGGTGGACATCCAATCTTGGGGAGGATCTTGAAGAGGCCATCCCTGCTGCTGACCAGATCGAAAGCCTTTGTGAGATTTATGAAGGCAATGAAGAGTGGCTGCCTTTGCTCCCTACATTTCTCCTGAAGCTGCAGGACCAAATGCGTGTTTCACATATAAGCACACACGCTTGCACGCACGTACGATGCACACATGCGCACATGCCCCCCCCCCCACATATATACACACACACACACACACACACACACACACACAGCACGCGCGCGCACGCATGCACACACACACGCACGCACGCACGCATACATACACACACACACACGCGCGCGCACACACACACACACACACACACACACACACACACACACACACACACACACACACACACACACACACACACACACGCACGCACGAACGCACCCCCACACACACGCATGATCACATTTGCTAGCGCATACATATTGCACACATCTTTACGCTGAGCAACAGACACAGACAGGGAGAGAGTTCCGCCAGTCGAATTGGCAGGGTGACTCACTTCCCCGATGCCAGTGTGCTATCCAACAAGCATTGTGACTTGACGTCAATGGGATACCCCACACTCTCTCCCTCCCTCTGTGTGTCTGCCTCTCACTGTCTCTGTCTCTGTCTGTCTGTCTGTCTGTCTGTCTCTGTCTCTCTCTCTCTCTCTCTCTCTCTCTCTCTCTCTCTCTCTCTCACACACACACACTCTCACATATACACACACACACACACACACGCGCGCGCGCGCGCGCGCGCGCGCGCGCGCGCTCTGTCCTTCCGTCTGTCTGTTTGACTGCCTGCCTGTCTGTCTGTCTGTCTTCCTCTGTCTGTCTGTCTGTCTATCTGTCTGTCTCTCTGTCCACCTACATGCCTGCCTGCCTGCCTGCCTGCCTGTCTGTCTGTCTGTCTGTCTCTCTCTCTCTCTCTCTCTCTCTCTCTCTCTCTCTCTCTCTCTCTCTCTCTCTCTCTCTCTCTCTCTCTCTCTCTTACGGAGAATACCAAGCTGGATTTAAACGTAATTATTCTACTGTTGATCATATGTTTACCCTGACGGCGTTTATTCAAATGCAATTTCTCTTCAATCGTAAACTATATGTTGCTTTCATTGATTTTGAAAAAGCTATCGATTCTATTAACAGAAGTATTTTATGGGTCTTTTCTGTTAAAAAAATGGTATTCATGGTAAATTATTTAAATGTGTAGTAAGTATGTATAACTGTGTAAAATGTAGATTAAGAAGTGGAGGGAAATTGACAGATTATTATTATGTGTACTAGTGGTGTGTTAAACAAGGTGACGTATGTAGTCCTATTTTTTTTTCTTTGTTTATTAACGAATTAACATCTGAAGTTATAAATAATGGTAGACATGGAGCCCAATTTACGGAGGACCTTTTTAGAACTGTTTATACTTCTTCTAGCAGACGATGTTGTTTTGTTATCTGAAACAGTTATTGGTTTACAAACACAGTTGAATAATTTAGGGCGCGCTGCTGCTTCTCTACAACTGAAAGTAAATATGCAGAAGAGTAATATAATTGTATTCAGAAAGGGTGGGCTATCTGGGAGCAAGAGAACACTGGAATTATAACGGAATAATTATGCCAGTCGTAAATGTATACAAATACTTGGGAATCTATTTTTCAACCCGATTAAGTTTTAACTTTGCTTGTTAAGATCTTGCGAGTAAAGTAAAGCACGCTGTTTGTGTATAATGAGGAAACGATCAAGTTTGGGAAATCAGTCATTCGAAGTATTTGTGAAATTATTTGACTCCCAAATCCAACCCATTGTTTAATATGGTACTGAAAAATGGGGTTTGGATAAAGCTGCAGTCGATTGTGAGAAAGTCCATTTATTTGCCCTGAAGAGGTTTCTTGGTGTTTCAATACAAGCGTCCAATGATTTGTTTATGGGGAAACTAACAGATACCCAATATACTTGAATTCCACAGTTAGATGTATTAGGTACTGCTTAAATCTGATACAAATGAATGATTGCAGATTACCGAAGAAAGTTTACAACATGCTATGTATCTAGATGCCAGGGGAAAAATAAATGGGCCACAAAAATCAGAATTAGATTACATGAAATGGGTTTGGTCATGCCTGGTTAAATCAAGGAGTAGGAGGTAAACCGACCGACTTTTTTCGAACGCTCCGTGCCAGGCTGGTTGATAGCAGATGGCAAGAATGGAATTCTCACATGAATGATAGTACTAGATTTGATTAGTATAGACAATATAACTCCTTACACTGTATTCCGACTTACTTGTCAATGAAAATGGACAGACATCTGAAATTTATAGTGACAAGGTTTAGATTTGGAATACTGGATATCTTAGTTCATCATTTTCGTTACAGGCAACATTCCAATTCTGATCTTACCTGTCCATTATGTAAAAACGCGTGTGAAAATGAAGTTCATTTTGTACTGCAGTGTACTGCATTGAGTGATCCTAGAGATGAATTCATTCCTCCTAGTTATTATCGACAACCATCCTTTGTCTAGAGTCATCTTACTCATGTCTTGCACTAAAGAAAATGTTTTCCTTTTTTTCTTGATATGTTTATGTTATCACTTTTTGTACATATCTAATCCACCCCTTCATAAGGGGCCGTGGCCTATATTGAATAAATCATCCGTATCCGTATCCG
>JADBJO010012348.1:0-2500 GCA_016801955.1 Conus betulinus
TCCTGCTACTCACTGTGACCTCGGCTTGACCATCACCCTCATCTGTGGACACACCTCCTGCTACTTTCTACTCACTGTGACCTCGGCTTGACCATCACCCTCATCTGTGGACACACCTCCTGTGCTACTCACTGTGACCTCGGCTTGACCATCACCCTCATCTGTGGAAACACCTCCTGCTACTCACTGTGACCTTGACTTGACCATCACCCTCATCTGTGTGACACACTCCTGCTACTCACTCCTGTGTGACCTCGGCTTGACCATCACCCTCATCTGTGAACACACCTCCTGCTACTCACTGTGACCTTGGCTTGACCCTCATCGGTGCCCCCGTTGTCTACATCTCCTTCTTCTTCTTTCTTTCTTTTTCTGTCTGTCTGTCTGTCTGTCTGTCTTAGCTTCTTCTTCTTCTTGCTTTTGTTTTTCTTCTTCGTCTTCTTCCTTTCTTTCGTTCTTTCTTTCTTCCTTCTTTTCTTTCCTTCTTTCTTTCTTGTTGTTGTTGTTGTTGTTGTTGTTCTTCTTCTTCTTCTTCTTCTTCTTCTTCTCTTCCCTCCTCCCCCTCCTCCTCCTCCTCCTCCCCCCCCCCCCTCCTTCTTTTTCTCTCCTCTGAATTTCTGAAAGAGATTAACATTTTTCATCTGATCTAAGATTTTATGGAAGAAAGATTTTTAACGAAGTTTCTGGTGCATTTTTAGAAGGTGTATTTTTTAAAGAGATGTCGTGTGAAAGTGTGTGTGTGTGTGTGTGTGTGTGTGTGTGTGTTTTTGTGACTTGTGACTGACTTCAACGTGGTGGGCAGCCCTGACATGGTCCCTTGCGGTCGGCTAGGCTATAAGCAACATTACCCTTATGCAAGGTTCACACTACGCCACATCGTGGCCCGACTCGGGTTTATCTCTCGCTCGACTCAGAAAAGTGATGGTCTTGATCCTTTTCCATGTAATCCTGCACAGGAATTGTCTCCCGACTACTAAAACCAGTGTTGACTGACGCCGCTTTGCTGCTGGGACTCCCCCCCTCCCCCTCCCCCCCTTGTCGATATCGAAGAATGATAATAAACGCAATATGCCACTGCCTGTTTTTGTACCCCTCGCAGGAAGTCTCGATAACGCGCGTGCAGTTTGAATCGGTCAGAAACCGGTCCTAACTTGTTTTTATCGCGTCGGCATTTTTCCCGCCACAATTCGATTCAAAGTCATGACGGGTCCTGATTGGTCCGCACTAGTCTACCGTTTGGCGCCCTTGGTCACAGTTCGTCTGCACTGGCTTGGGTATTCCAAAACAATCATCCGGCCTCCTTATCTATGAAACTAGCGCAGACGAGTGCAAACTTTTTTCAACCGATTAGTTAATAATAGAGAGGAAGAGAAAAAGGACTACATAGGTGTTATAGGAATAACATGACTAATCGAGACTTATCGAGACTGTGACCTAAAAAAAATAGTCGGAGTGGTCGTGAAAAATTTTTTGAACCGTCCAAAGGCCTCTAAGTCGGGCTCGACTGGTGCCAGACTAGCTACAGAACTAATCGAGACTTAAAGTGGTTTGCCAGACCCCAGCAGACATGTTTATCTGACTTGTTAAAAACCAACTGGACTTCGACCTACATTTGAGTTCCGCCAAGACTAGGACTAGTGGGGGTCATGCCATTGGTCCCAAGTCATTGGTCCCAAGGTCTGTGGTCCCCAAGTCCATATAAATCTGTAAAACATATAATGGACCTTGGGACCAACGAACCTTGGGACCAACGGACCTTGGGACCAACGAACCTTGGGACCAATGAACTTTGGGACCAACGAACCTTGGGACCAACGAACCTTGGGACCAACGGACCAACGGACCTTGGGACCAACGAACCTTGGGACCAACGGACCTTGGGACCTACGAACCTTGGGACTAACAAACCTTGGGACCAACGAACCTTGGGACCAATGAACTTTAGGACCAACGAATCTGGGACCAATGGACCTTGGGACCAATGACATGCTCCCGGACTAGTGTGAACCTTGCATTACCTTTTCTTCTTCTTCTTCTTCTTCTTCTAGTGTCAACAATTCACATTGACAAGATTTCAGCCCCAACACGGCTCAACTCGAGGTCGGCTGGGCCTAAAACAACAATGCATTGAAATGAACTTCTTGATTACCATCAACAGTTTCTTTGGGGATTGTTTGGGATCTTGTTGTTAATGTCGTCGTTGTTGATGCTGCTCTGTTTTTTGATTTGTTTTAACTTTGTTTTTATATTTCATTTTAGTGGGGGTGGGGGGGTGGGGGTGGGGCGTTTCTTGCTCAAGGATCTGGGAGGAGGAGATGGGGGGGGGGAGGGAGGAGGGGAGGAGGGGAGGGTGGTAATACTGGGGCGTGTGGTGGGGGTGAGAGAAATGGTGGTAAGACAGGTGGGCGGTATGCGCGTGCCTCGCAGCTAGCAGGTCAGTAAATGAACTCATCATCAACAGCAGCTAGAAAAATTAGCATCAGTTGCAAAAATCACTGAG
>JADBJO010012348.1:27606-58674 GCA_016801955.1 Conus betulinus
GTGTGTGTGTGTGTGTGTGTGCGCGCGCATGTGTGCACTGCCTGAAAATAATGTGTGCATGTGTGTGCACACGCGCACGTGTGTGTGTGTGTGTGAGTAAGAGTGTGTGTGTGTGTGTGTGTGTGTGTGTGTGCACTGCCTGAAAATAATTTTTATGTGTGTGTGTGTGTATGTGTGAGAGAGAGAGAGAGAGAGCAAGAGAGAGAGAGAGAGAATAAGCATCTTGTGCCGCATGTTTAAATTTTACTTTCTTACGATCTTCACCCACATTTACATAATTATAACAGTCACATCACACACCGTTTCATCTTCACCAGTCTGTCAAAGAAAGCAGACCCAACAAAAAAAGCAGCAGAATATATTTATTTATTTTGGTTTTATTGTTGTAAGCATTTTCTTTTACAGTATATATGCATGCATAAGTTGTCAAATTGGAATATGCAGGAGCTAGGCATGCATAACAAATACATATCTTTAAACATGATAGAAATATTGTTTGCAGATTAACAGGACATTTTGCTTAAATGTCTCAATGTTGTGTGTGTGTGTGTGTGTGTGTGTGTGTGTGTGTGTGTGTGTGTGTGTGTGTGTGCGCGTGTGTGTGTGGTGTGTGCGTGTGTGCGCGTGCCATATGTGCTTGTATATGAGTGTGTGCACGTGTGTTTTTTTGTGTGTGCATGTGTGCATACACACATGGGTGACAGCTATCGCAACAGATGGGACCATCTTTCTTTGGTAACCTAATTTTATTGTAAAATAAAATGTTAAAACAAATATATAGACATTGCCAATTGAATAGAACGTATACATCTGCTCAATGAAGACTATGACAGCGCAAAGTACAATTTTTTGTTTTACAAAGAGTATCAAGATCAATCTGCGACACAGATACATTTTCACTCTTATGATTGTTGCTTAATACACTCCACTCCTGTAAAGACGTCTATACACTGACATAAACAAAAGAAGAAAAAAAAATAGAGAAAGGAATAAAAGGGTCATATGTGAAGTGAAAAAAACAAAAACACACACATGAAAATCCAGTCGCATTAATTCAAAAACTATATTATTAAAAAAGACCAAGATGCACCATTTTTTTTGCACAGTGCAAAAAGGGCATTAAAGTATACAAGAACCAGACCCTAATACAAAACAGGTTATTCAAAAATCATTTAGTCTCATTATTGTGGCCCATCTTTTCTGGGCTGTTATTGCCTTAGCGAAAAAAAAAATCCTGTCCTGCAAGGTACAAATATTAATAAACGCAATGCGATTGAGTAAGAAGTATCTATTATATAAAGCTGAGTTTGTTTGTCTGTCTGTTCGCTTATACATGCCCACAGATTTAGGCCAATCGCCACCAAATTTGGTATCAAGTATCCTTGGTGTCCTACAAAGAGCAACGTTAGGCCGGCGATCATGTGACGCATTGCGTCGTGGCGCAATTCGCGACCACAGACGCAAAAACTGGACATCGGAACACTACACGACAGAGACAACTCACGGGGCCGGGACAGGGTCGAAGCGCATTAAGAGCTAGTACATAATGAATTCATTAGTAACAGTCCATCAATTGACACCCTTCAGGAAAACTGAACAAAACCACGCTGAGGGACCAGGTGTTTCCCTTAGGTCTCCATCCTCTGGTCATGAAAGTCAGTTAAACTAACCAAAACCAACCAACCCAAACCCATTTTAACCCTTTTCAACTCTGTGAGCTTTCAGCCTTGGCCGCCTGTCTTGCCTGGCTGATTTAGGCCGAACTGCACAAAACCGTACTTCATTTACGCTTTGATATATTGAAAAACATTTTCCTGAGAGGCAATCAATTTCAAAAGGTAACTGGTACATGATTTTACACCATCAGATCGAAATTTCATGCAATATGAAGCACTTTCGTGGTAGCGATGCTACGACAAACCCAAGCGTTGTTCCATTCTTTCCATTACTCCGTTATTGAGTGTAGCTTAAGGAATGACACAAACTGCTCGAATTATTCCGCCAAAATAAGCTCCGAAGAGGGAAGTCGTTTTGAAGTTACTTCCCTTTCCTAGCAGTTTTAATGCATCTTCATGGGCTGATAAACCATTTTGAGTGGACTTGCTCTTTCGCTCCAGTGCTGTTCCAGTGCATGCTGAGTGTTGCGTTCAGTGGTGCCCCAACAGTAGTTTGGGGATGGAAATTTTGAAGAGTTGGATGAACTAGGCGACAACAACAACAACAAAGACAGCCATCTGGGCAGACTGACACTGCAGAATTGTGTGTACAGTCTCACAACCTTGTATAATATTAGCATACACATGCACAAACACATACACACACATATATATATATATATATATATATAATTATATGTATGTATGTATGTATGCATGCATGCAGTCTTACAACCCTGTATTATATTAGCATATACATGCACACACACACACACTACACACACACACACACATATATATATATATATATATATATATATATATATATATATATATATATATATATATATATATACATATATATAAATAATTATAAACAAAGCTTGTTCTTATGTCTCAGATTGAAGAAATAGGGGGAGATAAACATTCATAACTGCAGTGGTAGATAATTCTGCCTAACATTATGCGCTTGATTGGGTGAATGGGGGAATAATAAATGCTTCTCAAAATGAGCCTTCAGCAAGCTTTAGTATATATATATATATATATATATATATATATATATGTGTGTGTGTGTGTGTGTGTGTGTGTGTGTGTGTGTGTGTGCGTGTGCATGTAGTCTCACAACCTTGTATTATATTACCATACACATACACATGCACAAACACATGCACACACACACACACACACACACACATATATATATATATATATATATATCTGTGTGTGTGTGTGTGTGTATGTGTGTGTGTGTATACACACAAGTTGCTACGTCATGAACTGCGATGAGAACAAAAATGTACAGGCTTTCTAGAAACAAGAACACTGGGTACAAAAACGAGCCATGATAGTAAAGAAAATTATAAAGGCAGAAACAAAGAGAATGACACGAAAGAAGAAAGTACTAATATTTCCAGAGAGGGGGCACAATTTGAAGTGAAAGAGCCCCCAGTATCTCCATATCGGACAGTAAATTCAAAAACAAATATGAAACAAGAAGTGAAAAAAAAAAAAAAACAGAGATAGAAAAAAAAGTAACAAATTTCTTGCTATTTGCAAAAAAAGACTTTCTGAAACTTGTCTATGGCAATAACAAAAAAAAAAAAAAAACAAAAAACAAACAAACAAATATATATATATATATATATAAGAAATAAATATGCATCAGTGATAAGCAAACAAACAAACAAGAAAATGAATGGAGAGAATACTCTAAACCATTCTGATTGTAATTTGAATCAATTGGCACTTTAAAACCATATATTAAACGAAGGGAGAGAACACTCCACACCACACCTATTTGAATCGATTGGCACTATCAAACACATATATTAAATGAAGGGAGAGAATACTCTACACCACGCCCGATTGTAATTTGAATCAATCCAGCACTATAAAGCACAGATATTTCAGTTCACCGGAGCAAAAGAAGATGCTATGCAAAAAAATTCACTGTAAAAAAAATTCCACAACAAAGCAATTTTTGCGCAGAAGAAAAAGAACGAGAACTTCTAACACCGCTTTCCTTTCTTCTTCTTTATTTTCAAAGAAGGGGAGAAGGGGTGGGGATTGTGGGTGGTGGTTGGGGGGTTAAAACTGCAGACAAAGGCCATCAATATTGAAATTGAAAGGAGGATGAAAAGACAGAAAAAAAAAACAGAAACAGTGAAGAAAAAGAAAGGAGATGTCAAGAATATCTACATCTTCCCTTCTTTTTTTTTTCTTCCCTTTTTAACCTCTTCACTGTTGACGAATGGCGTTCGTCCTAAAAAGTGTCATCTGCAATGCTCAGTTGACGAACACTGTTCATCATGATTCAACACTCTTTCTGTTTCATCCAGCATGGGACTCAGCAAATATAATAGCAGTGAAGGGGTTAAGAAGGGAGGAGGGAGGAGAGGGGGTGGGGGCAGGGTGGGGTGGGGGGGTAAAAATGCAGACAAATGCTGTCAGTACTGACATGAAAAGAAAAATGAAAAGAAATGAAAAAAATCAAAAAATACTAAAGAAAAAAAAAAAAGGGTGGGGTGGGGTGAGGGGCAGGACGCTTCAATCAACAAAAACGCGAAGTGCTGTATATGAAAGACATACTTCAATCAGGGAGAAAATCAAATTTATGTATACATATTTCTTTTGACTTAAATGTGTAGACAGGTAACAGACCATTTCAACAGAGTGTAAATTACAACAATGTCATACCATCAACCGCAGTTAAATGATAACGGATAGCAACAAACATACAAAACAATATTTCAGATAGAAGATCCACACGCGTGCGCACATAAATATTTCAATTTACAATGTGACTATGAACAGTGGTTGCGTACAGATTGTTAAAAAAAATACATTATCACATATCCACAGACCCCAGTCCCCATGGCAACAGAGATACATGTGTAGTTATCTGCATCAAAAGTCTCAAAACGTAACAGAGCAAAAGAATACATAATATACAAACCTGGATACAAAGAGTACACTGATACATCATCATCAAGCTGTACATATTGGATCAAACAAAATTCGGTACTGTGCACATCAGGTGAACCACATGGGACTGGAATCGTTTTAGGCCAGCCAAACGTCAGGAGTGTGGTATAATGCTGTGAGGACCTGTCCATCCTTTTTGTGTTCACTGGAATTTTGTATTATTTATTTGGTGTCAAGATTATTTGACTATCAGTAACACAAGAACTGATTTAAAAAAAAACAAAAACAAAAAAACCCCGCACACACACAAACAATAATGTGCTGTTCACTAACGAACCAAAAAAATTTTTTTACACATATCTACGCAGGAAAAAAACACCACACATACATAATGTCACCCAAACTTGCACACACACACACACACACACACACACATACACACACACACACACACAATTGTAAGTACATGGATGTTCCATTCAAGAACCCATGAACACACACAGCATATTTTCAAACACCCACCATCATTTCTCTTTTTGTCAGCTGTCTGCAGCCCGATAGAAACTGTTGGCAATATTTCTTACCAAATATTTAAGAATTCACAACCAACCATCACCAAAATCACAGCAGCAATCATTAGCACAAACCACTTGCCAGCCCAGCTCATACAATGTCGAAGTGTTGGCAGAACCCAAATCTGGCCAGCAAACCACAAAATGTAACAGCTAGTAACATGAGAAATGTAACAGCTGGTAACACGAGGAATGTAACAGCTAGTAACATGAGAAATGTACAGCTAGTAAACAGAGAAATGTAACAGCTAGTAACACGAGAAATTTAACAGCTAGTAACACGCTGGGTGCGTTTGACCTAAGCCTGGAAAGACGGAACATTTCATTTTGGGTTATCCAAATTTCAGGTCAACCAAATAATGCTGTCCATTGACGCTAACCAAAACTTTGGTACATCTGTTTGCACATGTATTAATTTTATATCCTGCCATTGCATAATTCATTTTCACTTACATATTGTCACCCATACAAGTTCTAACATACACACACACATCACAGCAGACATGAGGCATTACTACTGAAGAATTATGCACATGATGTGATATGATATGCTTTGATATTTTAAAAAAGGCATGCTATTCATGATATGCGTAGCCAATACAAAGGCGTTACTGTAAAGATTATTGCATCCAATATGTGAACGTTCAGCTTCGGCAATACAACAAGTTTATTGCCTCAAACACGGGTATATCAAGAAGAAACGTAAGCATCATTAATCCAGCAATGTGTGTTAAATCTTTCTACTATCAATAATTGTTCCACTGCGGTGCAACCAAATTGAACACTTTTAATAAAAAAAAAAAAAAAGAAAATCTCAATAATGCTTATTGGATAATGTCATCAACCCCATTCATAAAGTTTCCTTAAAAGAAAAAAAAAAAAATGTTAAAAAAAAAGAAGAGGGGTGGGGGTGGGTGGGGGAGGGGAAACGCACCAGTGAAGAAAATCAACGTACGATTACAGACATGTGATCACACTTCTCGACGATTAATATGAATAGCTATGAAGTTGTTATTGTGAATATTACCAGGTCGCTCACTTTATCTTTGACCCCAATAAATTCCCTCTCATCCCCCCCCCCCCCCCCCCCCCCCTCCAGTCCCCAAGCCTCTCCCCTTGGACCAAACCTCCCGTGACGACAGTCCTGCCATCCAAATCATCCCAGGCCATTAGTACAAATGCCACATCAAGACCCATCGCCACCTGACATCACCACAAATTAAAACACACTTTTAACAATCAAGCAGAAAACAAAAGAGAGAAAAAAGACAACAAGAACAAACGAATGAAAACACTATCGTCAAACAGACCAACAAAAGCCCCGATATCTGTAAGCATTTCAAATGAATAAAACAAAGACATTACAGCGAGGTCAAAACTACCAACAGACAAAGAATAAACAAAACAGCAACTACACACAGAGGCACACCGACACTTGTCCATTCTTGAGATAGGAGAGCTGACAAGCTGTGATCTTATGAAACTAAAAAAAAGAAAAAAGACAAAAGAGTGTGATAGGAACCAAAGCGATGAAAAAACAAAAGACAGCAAACAACTGAATAACTTTGAGCAAAGGCACTTTCCGACTCCGGGTTGTTCATGCTTCTGTGTGTTCTGACTCAAGACAGAGAGAGAGAAAATTTCCCTAAGGTAAAATCCTTATTAGACTCTTGAGTCAAAACACACAGAAACACAAACACAACTGAATAACTTTCTGAATTGATCTTTTGTGATCGTGAAAACAAAAGGAAAAGAAAAAAAGGGGCTAAAGGGGGCTCCATGATGATGAGACCAAGTACACCCTCACCCTCCACTACCAAAATGGCCGCCAAAGTGTCCATCAGAATGGCCATAGCCCCTTTTCCCTTCACAGAGAATTGAGCATGAAGCTGGACATAAACCTGCTGTTCATCTTAAGCGACCACTCAATCAAAGTGAGGGGTTTGTAAGTAGCACAACCCGCACCCAATAAAGGGCCTGACTAACAATTGAAAACAGCAGACGTCTTCTGCCACAGCTCATGCCTTGACAACTTTTAGTTTTACATCTCTTGAGTTGCCGGCAAACGAGTAAAGAAAATAAAAAAGAAGTGAGATTGAGACTATGGTAAACATTAAATCTGTTCATGGATAGCATTCAATCAGTTGGCCCCAAACACCTATAACTATGTTTTGTATTGGCCCAAACACCTATATCTATGTTTTGTATTGGCTCAAAGACCTATATCTATGTTTTGTATTGGCCCAAACACCTATATCTATGTTTTGTATTGGCCCTAACACCTAAAACTATGTTTCATATGGGCCCAAACACCTATAACTATGTGTTTGGGCTTGTAGGGCTGAACCGTCCATCTGTATACTGGCAAAATCAGTTTGTCTAGGAAAACCAAAATGTGACAGGAATTTTCTCAACACGTTAGTTATATACTTGCATCGACACTTTGAGCTTGCCAGCAAACCAAATTTCCTGCATCATGCATGCCAGTCTCCAATACAATAATGCTTTTGAGTCATCCAGCTCCAATACAATAGTGCTTTTAAGTCATCCAGCTCCAATACAATAGCACTTTTGAGTCATCCAACTCCAATACAATAGCGCTTTTGAGTCATCCAGCTCCAATACAATAGCGCTTTTGAGTCATCCAGCTCCAACACAATAGCGCTTTTGAGTCATCCAGCTCCAATGCAATAGCGCTTTTGAGTCATCAAACTCCAACAGAATAGCACTTTAGAGTCATCCAGCAGTGATTAGATATTAATTTTAATCTTACGCATACAATTTTTGTTTCCCATTGTTTCCATCTGTCTTCTTCTGTTAATCAAAAAGTTATTATAGTCTATTACATCTGTTTGGCTTATAAGATTTGGTTGAAGAATGTATGATATACATGGCTGGCTATAAGGGAGAACCTAAGAACGAAAAAAAAAATTAACACCCTTTGTACATGCTTCCTGGTTTTGTATCCGAGCAGAAAAAGCACTGGGTTCAGACCGATGTATAAGAATACCAAATTATATCAATGACAAATACATAAATCCGTATATACAGTAAATATAACTGTGCGCGTGTACACACACACTCTTCCACTGTTGTCAAAAACCATGTCTAGCAGACTAGGATCATACACCAACAATAAAGAAAAAAGACTTTTATTCACACTGCCACAACAGAACATTAATGAAAACACTGGAAATGTAGTCACAGCAAAGAAAATAAACCCAGAGGGGAATAGGATGACGTAGTGGTCCGAGGATGGTTCAAAATAATTTTACCCCCATGCTCACTGTAACAACAAAAATAAAACAAAACAAAACAAAACAAAAAACTACAAAAAAAAAACAACATCAAAAAAGAAAGAAAAAGAACGAAAGAAAGAAAAACGTAACAAGACAGACATAAAGTCATGTAAATGTCATGGTTACCAGACAATCTGCGGATACTCAGAGGAATGATCTGGGAAGGGAAAAATGACACAGAATAGACAAAGGGAAATATGGAATTTCAAAGAAATTCAGTTCTGTTTTGGAAACACAATTTCTGTGACATTTCTCAAGTCCCATCAAATCACCAAACTTCTTAACGACATTACATACAGGATTCAACCATTCTTAACAACGCCACACACAGGATTCAACTCTTAACGATGCCACACACAGGATTCAACTCTTCTTAATGACACCACACACAGGATTCAACTCTTAACGACACCAAACACAGGATTCAACTCTTAACGACACCAAACAAGGATTCAACTCTTAACGACACCAAAAACAGGATTCAACTCTTAACGACATCACACACAGGATTCAACCCTTCTTAACGCCACCACACACAGGATTTAACTCTTCTTAATGACACCACACACAGGATTCAACTCTTCTTAATGACACCACACACAGGATTCAACTCTTCTTAACGACACCACACACAGGATTCAACTCTTCTTAATGACACCACACACAGGATTCAACTCTTAATGATGCCACACACAGGATTCAACTCTTCTTAATGACACCACACACAGGGATTCAACTCTTAACGACACCAAACACAGGATTCAACTGTTGTTAACGACATCACACACAGGATTCAACTCTTAACGACACCAAACACAGGATTCAACCCTTCTTAACGACCACACACAGGATTCAACTATTCTTAACGATGCCGCACACAGGATTCAACCCTTCTTAACGACACCAAACACAGGATTCAACTCTTAATGACACCAAAAACAGGATACAACTGTTCTTAACGACATCACACACAGGATTCAACTATTCTTAATGATGCCGCACACAGGATTCAATTCTTCTTTAACAACACCACACACAGGATTCAACCATTCTTAACGGCACCAAACACAGGATTCAACTATTCTTAATGACACCACACACAGGATTCAACTATTCTTAACGACACCACACACAGGATTCATCTATTCTTAGAGAAAGAAGCTGAGAAAGAAGGGATGGGAGGAAGAGATTCAGTTCTACACTGCAAACATGGTATCTGTGGTAACGCTTACGTTCATCAGCCGATTTGTTGACAGCACCATGCCCACAGGGTTCAAAGATTCTTGGAAGGGGAAAAACCAAATATATGCTTATCACAGTCACTACAGCAAAAACGCATTGTCAGTATGCCATGGACAACATGGCATAGACCTGGTCAAACTGACACTCACCTGAAAATAGCAGGTTTGTGTTTCATGCAAAATTGTGAGGAAGACAGCCAAACCAACCTCCCTTTTTTTTTTTTTTTTTCCAAAATTAAAGAAACGAAAAATAAAATCTACCCAAAATAACACACTCAGCTCATGTTTGAAAGAACAGATCAACCCCCACCCCCTCTCATCCCCCGAAACAAAAACAAAAACAAAAATCCCTTATTACAGAATCACACGGTTGTCAGGTGACGGGACTGGGTGACCTGGAAGGTCAGTTTTCCAGGTCGGACAGTAGCCGACTCCTTCTTGCGCCCGGACAGGCCGACCTCCAGGGCCTTGTGGTACAGGTCCTCCGTGGCCATGAACACATGCTTGCCAGACTCTTGTCCCGCAGCACGTTGCTGTTCCAGATCTGTGAGATGAAGATTCTATGTCATCCAGAATGTCTTGAATGTGTACATCCATAAAGATCACAACGACCTGTGTTCTGTTTGTTTTGGAAGTGCTGCCCTCTGTCATCAGTCATGGACAACACGGCAGAGGTGTTGTCGCCGGTCCAGGCTTTTATGTCATCTGCCCTGGACTTCTTCCCACTGCTTCCAGGACGGTTTTAAAATGAGGTAACTGCCTGCAGTGTTTGGTCTTATTGTTATTATCATCACTGTCATTATGATTATCATCATTATCATTGTTGCTATTATAACCGTATTGTTCAAGTGTCCTCTGACCCCTCTCCTTGCTCTCCTGTGGGTACCGTCACTAGTGTAACTACAATTTTTATTACCATCTTCGTTAGTATTATCGCTTTATGATTATACTGCCATCTTTACTAAAGATGGTTGTAGTGTTAGAAACGTTCTCTTCATTCTATCATCATTCTCATTATTATTATTATTATTACTATTATCATCATGATTACAATTTTAACCTGTATTGTTTCAACCTATGTTGTCTTCAACACGGTGACAGTCCTGGTACGGCCCTTTGCGGTTGGCTGGCCTACAAGCAACATTGCCTAACCTTACCCTGTATTGTCTCCCCTCCATGCAGCCTTTCCTCCAATCCACATCCATTTTGCATGCAGTTCGAGGAGATAAGCGACCGTCTAGTCGTCCTTTGTTTTCATGGTCTTGAATGTTGTGTGCCTTGCCCAAAGACGTGGAAACATGTAGTGTTTATTCTGTGGTTTGTTTTTCTTTCGTATGGTGTCTCAGTGACTTTTTTTTTCTTTCAATCTTGCTTCTGAGATGTCCACTGTCCAGTGCACCATGTGGAAGGGTCTTGGACATTGGACAGTGTGATGAGTACAGTGTGATGAGTACAGTGGAAAGTGGACAGTGGGATGTGGACAGTGGAAAGTGGACAGTGGGATGTGGACAGTGGGATGTGGACTGCGGGATGTGGACAGTGGAAAGTGGACAGTGGGATGTGGACAGTGGGATGTGGACTGCGGGATGTGGACAGTGGGATGTGACCAGTATCAGGGGAAGCTTACTGCACTTGATCACTGCAGAGAGAGGATCTTGTCCACCAGATTGGGTTTTGAATTAATTCCCGACATACTGGTATATTGGTAAAACAGAGGACAAATGATAAACAGAATTCATTCCCGACATGCTGGTATATTGGTAAAACAGAGGACAAATGATTACCAGAATTAACCCCCCACATGCTGGTATATTGGTAAAACAGAGGACAAATGATGAACAGAATTAGACCTCAACATGCTGGTATAATGGAAAAGCAGAGGACAAATGATTACCAGAATTAACCCCCCACATGCTGGTATATTGGTAAAGCAGAGGACAAATGATTAACAGAATTAATCCTCAATATGCTGGTATACTGGTAAAACAGAGGACAAATGACCAACATGCTGGTATATTCGTAAAACAGAGGACAAATGATTAACAGAATTAATGCCCAACATGCTGGTATATTCGTAAAACAGAGGACAAATGATGAACAGAATTAATGCCCAACATGCTGGTATATTCGTAAAACAGAGGACAAATGATGAACAGAATTAATGCCCAACATGCTGGTATATTGGTAAAACAGAGGACAAATGATTAACAGAATTAATGCCCAACATGCTGGTATATTGGTAAAACAGAGGACAAATGATTAACAGAATTAATGCCCAACATGCTGGTATATTGGTAAAACAGAGGACAAATGATGAACAGAATTAATGCCCAACATGCTGGTATATTGGTAAAACAGAGGACAAATGATTAACAGAATTAATGCCCAACATGCTGGTATATTGGTAAAACAGAGGACAAATGATTAACAGAATTAATGCCCAACATGCTGGTATATTGGTAAAACAGAGGACAAATGATTAACAGAATTAATGCCCAACATGCTGGTATATTGGTAAAACAGAGGACAAATGATGAACAGAATACTGATGGCTGCACAGTGAAAGAGCACATAGTGACAGAGGGGAAGACAGCCTGGAGAAACAGAGGGATATGCACACACAGAGACCGTGAGGGAGAGAGAGAGAGAGAGAGGGAGAGAGAGAGACAGAGACAGAGAGAGACAGAGACAGAGAGAGAATCAGACAGGCAGGCAGTTTCTATCCTGCCTCACCTGTATTTTGATGGGCTTCTTGATAGGCCTTTTGCGATAGAAGATGGCGGAGGCACCCCATTCCGGGTTGAGGGTATTGCTGACCACAGGGGTCGTGACCTTTTCGCCTTCACACGTGATGACGCAGTACGGAGATGCACCATCTGTGTCAATCAAATCACGTTAGTTTTTCACTACTGTAAGATGTCTTGGAATAGCATGTTTCAGTCATCCCATCATCTATGACCTAAGAGCGTCACACTTTTGTCCATTGCTTCCATCACTGTATGGATGGGGCAACAGCTGAAAGGTGTACTCAGCCATGCCTACCCCTAAATTTGCTTTCAGGGACAAAACAGACAGAAATCAGGGACAAATCCGTAAAATCAGGGACAGAACAATGTCAAGATTGATGAAACTCCTTTCCTCCCTTGTTGTAGACATGGCCACTTCTCCGAGAATTCTTTTTTGAAGACACAACCTCGCTTCACGGTCGTTTTCTTCTTCTTTTCACTCCTTTCTGACCCACAAACAAGTCACAATCCGACTCTGTGTCAACATCATGTCTCCTCTTCGATGCCATGTTCTGACTTGAATGTGAAAGCAAGGGGTTTTTTTTTTTTTGCATGCCTGCATATTACGTCAACTCACTCTAGCAGACGATATTCTTGGCTCAGTTCTGTGCAACATAAGAACGGCTTTTTTTAACTCCAATTTTTTTTTTTTCCAGGACGTCGATTTTTTTTTTCTGGGACACGTGTTGCAAATCTGAGATTTCCGTAAAGGTGGCTTCTAAAATCAACTTTCTGGGACAAATCACGGATGGTCAGGGACGGTAGGCATGCCTGCGTTCTGCAACTCACAAGAACAATGGTGTGTTGTGGCTGTCCTAGACTTTGTCACAGCATTCTTATGGGTCCTGGGGAACGCTAGGGCACATCCATCTGCATGCTGGATATTCTCTGAGTTTCTGTAACACGCTCACATCGCCATAAATTCCAGGATCTTCTACATGATACTATACCAACAAAAGTGTTCAGGCACCCCTTCTGCCCCTGTTCTCCCGGTGACCTCAGTTCCCATTTCCTTTTCACATCCAGGCACTTTTTGAATGGTGTTGGGGTCACCAGTATCGGTGACCTCAGTTCCCATTTCCTTTTCACATCCAGGCACTTTGTGAATGGTGTTGGGGTCACCAGTATCGGTGACCTCAGTTCCCATTTCCTTTTCACATCCAGGCACTTTTTGAATGGTGTTGGGGTCACCAGTATCGGTGACCTCAGTTCCCATTTCCTTTTCACATCCAGGCACTTTGTGAATGGTGATGGGGTCACCAGTATCGGTGACCTCAGTTCCCATTTCCTTTTCACATCCAGGCACTTTTTGAATGGTGATGGGGTCACCAGTATCGGCGACTTCAGTTCCCATTTCCATTTCACATCCAGGCACTTTGTGAATGGTGTTGGGGTCACCAGTATTGGCAAGTCATGAGGACCGTCGTCGTGGTGAATGTTTTCCTGAAAACGCTGTTCCCTCACTTGGATTCTGGGACTGGGTCATCAGTGAGTCATCAGTAAGTCATCAGTAAGTCATCTGTAAGTCATCAGTAAAGGGCTTAGTGTGTGGCATCCTGCATACGTTGGATTAGTCAAGGCACCACTGAACACCACCAAAGTGGACAACTGAGCAGCAGAGCAGAATCTCCTTTGGTGGGTCGCTTTATCACAGCGGTTTTTTTTTTTTCCTTCTGTGTATGCAGGCTGATACTCCTGCAGACACTCCCTGTATAGACACAGGCAAGGATTAATCCCAACAAAAGGAGTGGAGTTTTGTGTGTATGCCCGTTTTTTTTGTTTTTCTTTTTTATCCCACCCTTAAGGCAGCCATACTCCAACTTCAGGGAAGGTGTACGGTATGTGTAACGTGTCATCCATACCAACAGCCAAACTGGCCTTCTCTTCTGAAAGTTGGTGACGGGATTTTATGCGTGTGCTAGATGTTATGCGTGCGTTTCACAAACATAACCTCGGTTTATAGTCTCATTCGAAGGACTGTACGGGAAATGGAATCAGAACCGATGTTAACTCCCAGGGAAAAATTCCCCTGTGCCTAAACGGCCTGGCGGTGATTCAAACCCGCAACTTCAAGATCACCAAGATTATGAGTGTGGCGCTCTATCACTAAGCTATTCTGGCCCCAATATGACAGGTCGACATTGACTCTGCAGACTGGATTACTGGTGCCAGAGCACAGGATGACCTGGGAGATGACAGTGGATAGGGAGCCAGAGGGAATGGTGTGGGGGAACATCAGTGGCCAGGCCTGCCAGATGAAATGAAACAATCAAGTGTTCAAGAACTGAGCTAGTCTGCACGTACGTTGACCTTGAAGACTGGAAATCTATCACCCCACCTTGACCTATCAGAAGTGGTTGAGGTTCAAAGCCTCCAGTCCTGGTTTCAAAAATCAAGAGTTCTGGCAATTGGACCATCACAACCATTAGTTTCAAAAGTGAGGTGACTGCAGGCGGAAATTGACACAAACTAAAAAGAAAAGATGATTACACTGGACAAGACGGACAAACGAATCACAAGACAAAACATGACGCGTTTCGATCTCTTTGGTCTTCTTCAGGCAAGATAAAAAACATTCAGGACATGAAACTGAACGATTAATCACCTGTCTTCTTAAAACATCCATTTTGCCCCCCCCAATTTGAGAAGTGATTGCTCACCCTTCGTTTTCATTGGTCTGAATGCTGTTTATCTTGCCCGAGGAAGATCAATGAGGACGAAACGAGTCATGTTCCGTCTCGTAATATGTCTGTCCCTTTTGTCTGGTGGAGAAATATAACATTTTTTTCTTTTAAGTTTATCACAACCACTGTCTCGTCCACCCCACAGTTGCTGCAAGCTTCTTGTTAGATGGAACTCTGGCTGTACTCAAGCAGTCCAATGGCACCGGGTCGTAGGTTAGCAAAGCGCAAACACACGAACCACCCCTCACAAAATGTTTCTGACTTTCACCATCTTACCTTTTTCTTTCTTTTTTTTTTTTTTTCTTTAACATTCTCTTCGCCTTTTCACAACCACTGCGTCCTATACCCTGTCTGTCTACCTTTACTAGGTAACAACTGTCCATCCAGGAAGACCACAATGTCACTCCCATAGGGGTTATTTGGAAAGCTCTGTTTCTCGTATAGGGTTCTCATTCAGCCTGATGAATCATGTACTACAGGGTTCTCATTCAGCCTGATGAATCATGTACTACAGGGTTCTCATTCAACCTGATGAATCATGTACTACAGGGTTCTCATTTAACCTGATGAATCTTGTACTACAGGGCTCTCATTTAACCTGATGAATCTTGTACTACAGGGTTCTCATTCACCTGATGAATCTTGTACTACAGGGTTCTCATTCAACCTGATGAATCTTGTACTACAGGGTTCTCATTCAACCTGATGAATCTTGTACTACAGGGTTCTCATTCAACCTGACGAATTTCAACTACAGCTGCCAGTCTCTGGCATCCTACACTCACGTGAATCTTGTTTCTCCAGTCCCGAGGCTCTGATGACCTTGATCTGGGTCACCAGGGAGTGTTTCCGTCCACAACAGCTCCAACAGCTTTTCCTGGGGACCTCCTGGGTCAACTCCCTGTCAGAGGAGAACATGGATCTTGTCAGTGTTAGAGGCTTGGTCAATTCCCGGTCAGAGAGAACATGGATCTTGTCAGTGTTAGAGGCTTGGTCAATTCCCTGTCAGAGGAGAACATGGATCTTGTTAGTGTTCGAGGCTTGGTCAATTCCCTGTCAGAGAGAACATGGATCTTGTCAGTGTTAGAGGCTTGGTCAATTCCCTGTCAGAGAGAACATGGATCTTGTTAGTGTTAGAGGCTTGGTCTATTCCCTGTCAGAGAGAACATGGATCTTGTTAGTGTTAGAGGCTTGGTCAATTCCCTGTCAGAGAGAACATGGATCTTGTTAGTGTTAGAGGCTTGGTCATTTCAATTCCCTGTCAGAGAGAACATGGATCTTGTTAGTGTTAGAGGCTTGGTCAACTCCCTGTCAGAGAGAACATGGATCTTGTTAGTGTTAGAGGCTTGGGTCAACTCCCTGTCAGAGAGAACATGGATCTTGTTAGTGTTAGAGGCTTGGTCATTTCAATTCCCTGTCAGAGAGAACATGGATCTTGTTAGTGTTAGAGGCTTGGTCAACTCCCTGTCAGAGAGAACATGGATCTTGTTAGTGTTACAGGCTTGGTCTATTCCCTGTCAGAGAGAACATGGATCTTGTTAGTGTTACAGGCTTGGTCATTTCAATTCCCTGTCAGAGAGAACATGGATCTTGTTAGTGTTACAGGCTTCGTCAACTCCCCGTCAGAGAGAACATGGATCTTGTTAGTGTTAGAGGCTTGGTCTATTCCCTGTCAGAGAGAACATGGATCTTGTTAGTGTTACAGGCTTGGTTATTTCAGCTCTAAATGAGGGTCGTCAAATTGAGCTAAGTCTTAACACACATCAGTTATCAGCATCACAGATTGGTTTTGTTTGATCATCATTTTTTTTTTTTTTTTGCATTAACTTTGTCTTCTCTGCTAATAGGGAGGCTGGATAGGAAGCACGGTTTGGTGGCTTTGAGTGGGAATTGTATTTTGGACTGTCTGCCAGTAATTGTGTTTTGAGCAAGTGTGTGTGTGTGTGTGTGTGTGTGTGTGTGTGTGTGTGTGTGTGTGTGTGTGTGTGTGTGTGTGTGTGTGTGTGTGTGTGTGCGCATGCGCATGTGTGTGGTGTGTGTGTGTGTGTGTGTGTGTGTGTGTGTGTGTGTGTGTGTGTGTGTGTGTGTGTGTGTGTGTGTGTGTGTGTGTGTGTGTGTGTGTGTTCGTGTGTGTGCGTGTGCATGTGTGTGTGTGTGTGTGTGTGTGTGTATGTATGTGTCTGTGTGTGTGTGTGCGTGCCTGCGTGCGTGTTTGTGTACATGCATGTGTGTGTGTGGGCGGGCGTGTGTGTGTGTGCATGCGTGCATTCATGTACGAGCAAGCAAAATTACTCGCCTTGACTGCCTTTTTAAAATTTTTTTTTAATTTTTATTTTTTGCCATCTACTTTTTTCTGCTTTAGAGGTTCATTCATCTGCCTTTGTTGCAAGAACTCTTGACACTTTCATATCTCCTGTTTTAATTAATATAACGCTTGCTGTTCTTTTTGTGATCATATTTCATGGCATTAGAAATATAATTATTATTATTATAATGAATACTTCTATAGCGTCTATTCTTGGCTAGAGACCAAGCTCTAAGCGCTTTACAATCCACACTCGTTTACACAATGGGCTGCATTTTTGTTTTATATTGTGTTTGTTCATGGGTGTTTTGCTTTTGTGTCAATGAGTTTGTATGTGTCATCTTTCCTTCAAACACATTTCCATCCATTCAAAGCCACAAATCGACGTTTGCTTATTCCATTCCTTTTCATTCATGCATTTTTTTTCTCCAGTAATCAACTGGTATAAACATCTAAAAATTTTATCTTAGGAGAAATAACTACTGTATAATCCCGTTTTGCAAAAAAAACGCGAGTCGATACGTGCCGTGGTTCGAGTTACGAATTTTTTAAGTTTTGAGGTCGAAATGCGTGTTTTTCACCATGGCTAACCTTGATTTCTGCCGTTCTATAATGAGATTTAGTGATGGAGATACTGTGTTTTGTAGGATTTACGGCATAAGACTTAGTGAAAGTGCTGGGTAATGAAGCTTAGAGTGACCTAGATTTCGACTGGGATGAGGTTCCAGGTATGATGAACAACAATTCGGAAGAAGTTCTGAAGAATTTTTTTTTTTTTTTTCCCGAGTAAATGGCTCATGTGACATTCTTCAAACTTATGATATAGCAACATATATATTCGTAGGAATTTTAAAAATTATTTTCATTTCATTATTTCCTTTCCTCTCTTTTAAATTAAATTTTTTAATTTGGTAACCATGTTCAAATTAGAGTTTGTTTATTTGTTACGTCTTTTTCATTTCTTTCACCCAAAATATGTACATATTCATTTGTACATTCAATTCACCTTAGTAAAAATGTGAAAACATCACAGAAACACATAAAGATAGGGTGACAAACTAACACAGAAACACATAAAGATAGAGTGACAAACTAACGCAGAAACAGAATCTTCAGATTTACATCAAATGATGCTCATATTTCTCAGAAACTGATTCCTTTGAGATTAAACAAAGATGTTCGGAAACAAACAAACAAAAAAAAAAAAAAACAAACAAACAAACAAAAAAAAAACACCACACACACACACACACACACACACACACACACACACACCAAACTCCCCAAAGCACAAAAAACAAAAAATACAGCAAAACCCCCCCCAAAAAAAAAACCCGGCAAAATCATGTGGATAAACAGGTCTGGAGGGAGTCCACAGACGCACTCATTACATGCTCACATCAACGCCACTCACGTGAAGTTGCTGGAAGTGCTGGTGTACACCCTCAGCAGAAACTGGGCCTCCTGTTTGGGCTCGAAGGTGGATGGGATCACGATGTATCGGCCTTTCTTCACGGGCCCATAGCGCAGGAAGATGGAGCGACTGTCGCGGAACACGCTGGACGTGACGACCTCCTGCAGGTTGGCATCGTGAAGTCTGTAGCGTCGGTTCAGCTCCACCTGGGGAGTGCAGACACCGCACTGGTTATTTTCCTTACATCCACAAGGTCGTTTCAAAGTGAGGTGAGTGAAGGTGAAAACTAAAACAAACATTAAAAAGAGAAGTTCTTGGTTCCCCAAGACAATCTGGACAAACAGATTACAGGACAAAACACGATGTACTTCGGCCTCTTGGGTCTTCTTCTGGTAAAACAGACAACATTCAAGAGACTGAAAAAAAAGTACCAGCAAATCATCTTCATTTTCATTGTCCTGAATGTTGTTTGTTTCAGCTGAAGAAGACCTCTGAGGTGGACATTCTCATTATTGTGAAGGTTCTTTGTTTCAGCTGAAGAAGACCTGAGAGGTCGACATTCTCATTGTCCTGAAGGTTGTTTGTTTCAGCTGAAGAAGACCTGAGAGGTCAGCATTGTCATTGTCCTGAAGGTTGTTTGTTTCAGCTGAAGAAGACCTGAGAGGTCAACATTTCTCATCGTCCTGAAGGTTGTTTTGTTTCAGCTGAAGAAGACCTGAGAGGCTGAAATACATTTTGTTTGGTCCTGTCCTCTGTTTGTCCAAATTGTCTTGAGGAACCAATAACTTTCTTTTTAATATTTCATTTCAAATCAAACACGTTCACCACTTAATCTATGAATGAATGATAAGTAAAGGGAGAGTACTTCCAAGTCATAAATTCCTTCGAGTATCATGTTCTGCTTTGTGCAGGTGAAATTTGAATGATGTGGTGAAGGTCTTTTGTCGCCGTCATTCTACACCATGAGCCAACGAAGCGATTTCAGTGAGAGACAAATGTCAGATAGAATCTTCGGGGACAATCTCAGCAAATCATCATGAAACAATAAATACAAAAGTCACACACGCTATCACAGCTGCATACTAGGACAAAGTAACAACTTATCTGCACTGACCACAAATGTGGTCAAATAAAGACTCACTCATTCTCTTTTCCAAGAAAACCCACCTCCTGTTCAGACCCAAACCCACCACTGTTCCCTCACCCCCTGCCCTTACTGCCGCACACCCCCTCCAACACCCCTCCATCCCACCCACTTTCTCCTCACACGAACACATACGTGAACACACACACACACACACACACACACACACACACACACACACACATACATACACACACTCACACACACACACACTCTCACACACACTCTCTCTCTCACACACACACACACACACACACACACACACACACACACACACACACACACACACACTGGCAGACTGATCTACCTTCAGAACGATGAAACCGACGGACTTGTTGGCGCCCCCGTCTTTGTCACGGCGACTCTTCTGCATCAGCTGTATCATGAACTCGTCTTCGTCGTCCACATCGAAGGAATACTGCGCAACAGTCAGACCTACCTATCAACAGGACTACAAGGAAGCATTTCCAGACCTGTTTACCCTCAAACTGCTATCAGTGCACTGTTCAACTAGAATGAGCCTATTTCCTACAGCAGGGGAAAGAAGGGGTGGGGGGGTGTAAGGTGGGGGGGGGGATGAGGATTCATTTTTCACCTGCCATCGTACTGCAGAGGCTTCTTCCGGGTAATAACCACTTGATCTTGCTGTACTTACAGCAAGTGTAGGTTCTGTAACCACCTGATCCTGCTGTAACCACAGTAAGTGTAGGTTCTGTAACTAACTGGTCTTCCTTTAACTACAGGGTTTTTTTGGAGGGTTTTTTTTTGATGTTTCTTGTTTTGTTGTGTGTGCTCTGTGCTGTCATGTCTGCTAGGTGATTCGGCGTCGTAAGCAGCATTTTGTCTTGGGAGTTATGTTTTTTTCTTGTGGGAGCAAGAGTTACCCTACTTGTTAATCGTTTTTTGTTTACTGTTCCCTGCCTTATTTCATATCTGCTTACAATAATCGTAGGTTCTTTCACTGACAAAGTTATTTTCAAACCTGACTCATCAGCATTACTTTCAGAGAGAAAGAAGAGAAAGAGAAAGGAATTGAGAAAAAAGTGAGAAAAAAAGAGAAGAAAAAGAGAAAGAGAGAAAGAGAGGGAGAGGTAGAGAGAGAAAAAGAGAGGGTGAGAGAAAGAGAGAGAGAAAAGAAAAAGAAAGAAGAGAGAGAGAGAGAGAGAGAGAGAGAGAGAGAGAGAGAGAGAGAGAGAGAGAGAGAGAGCGAGATACAGACAGACCAACCGAAGAATAGTCAAGAACGGACCAGCAACAAACCTGATCACAGCTATCTGACTTCAACAACAAATCCCAATCCAAGGGAAGAAACTCTCATACCAGAAGGTCGTGTCTCACCTAACCGGTGATGGGTACCGAAAGCTTGATAGTTTTCAAATCGATTCTTATTTCTCAAAAAGACAGTTTTATTGGCGTTGGTCACAACTGTGCTTAATCCCATATTTTTTCTAACCTTCCATTTTCTTCCCGTAACTTTTTTTCCACCAAAAAGAAAAAAAAAAAAAAAAAAAAAAAGAAAGAAAAAAAAGAAAGAACAACTGGCAACAAGGCCAGTCTGAATGCATCCTGAACACCTGCACAGTTGAAGGACCTATGGTTGCATCCTGAACACCTGCTCTCTTGATAGACTTATGGCTGCATCCTGAACACCTGCTCAGTTGAAGGACCTATGGCTGCATCCTGAACACCTGCTCAGTTGAAGGACCTATGACTGCATCCTGAACACCTGCTCTCTTGATGGACCTATGACTGCATCCTGAACACCTGCACAGTTGATGGACCTATGGCGGCATCCTGATTACCTGCTCTCTTGATGGACCTGTGACTGCATCCTGTCCACCTGCTCTCTTGATGGACCTGTGACTGCATCCTGTCCACCTGTTCTCTTGATGGACCTATGACTGCATCCCTTATTACCTGCTTTCTTGATGGACCTATGACTGCATCTTGAACACCTGCTCTCTTGATGGACCTATGACTGCATCCTCAACACCTGCTCTCTTGATGATGGACCCTATGACTGCATCCTCAACACCTGCTCTCTTGATGGACCTATGACTGCATCCTCAACACCTGCTCAGTTGATGGACCTATGACTGCATCCTCAACACCTGCTCTCTTGATGGACCTATGCCTGCAACCTGAACACCTGCACAGTTTGATGGACCTATGATGCATCCTGAACACCTGCTCTCTTGATGGACCTATGACTGCATCCTCAACACCTGCTCCCTTGATGGACCTATAACTGCATCCTGACCACCTGCTCTCTTGATAGACCTAGGACTGCATCCTGAACACCTGCTCTCTTGATGGACCTAGGACTGCATCCTGAACACCTGCTCTCTTGATGGACTCACCTGAGGGTTTTTCAGGAATGTGTCTTTGTAGTCCGGGCATCCTCCGGCTCTGTCAGGTGCCCGCCATGCTCCGTGGACCATGCCCTCACACCAGGTCTTTTCAGGGAGAAGAGAGACGTGTTGACCACCCGGCAGATGGACGTCAGGTGGAAGTTCTTGCAGAAGTCTTCAAACGTCATCCTGAGACATGGAGGGGGATGGAGGGGGAGGGGGCAATGTCTTGGTCAGTCTATCAATCGTTTTCTTTTAGCACACAGAATAGCTGGACAACTGAGAAAATGATTAAGACTTGTTGCTCATTTTGTACACAGAGATAAGACAAGGACAGCAGCTCATTTCTGCACAGACAGTAGGATCAACAGAGAGAGGGGCTACAACAGATTGGAAGCTGAATGGAACAAGGGTGTACAGACAATACAGGATGGAATTGTACTGAAAAATTTAAGCCAGTGATGTCCTGAAACCATTGGATTTTTGTTTGTTTTTTTTTGTTAAATCATTGGAGTACAAGGTAAGCATTAATACCAATGTACGGTAAGGACGTTACCATTTAAATCAATTGTTCACTGATTCTCTTGTGTTCATAGTACATTAGTACCAATGTGATGTAGGACGTTACCATTTAAATCAATTGTTCATTGATTCTCTTGTTCATAAAACATTAATACCAATGTAATGTAGGACGTTACCATTTAAATCAATTCTTCACTGATTCTCTTGCTCCTAGTACATTAATACCCATGTAATGTAGGATATTACCATTTAAATCAATTGTTCACAGATTCCATCATTGCTGAAAAACAGGCTGGATGGATTCCACAAATGCAGAAGTACCATCTATGTACCCTTTGCAAAAAACACCTCCAGCACCAGTGGGAGGTCTACCATATCGTCAGACTTCAAAAAGGCATTTGACAGAATCTGGCAGGAGGCACTGTGGGCCACAATGAAGAAATTCAACACTGAGCAAAAGCTGATCAACACCTTCCAGCCCCTAGGCCCTGAGTTTCTGAGCAACCAGTGCAATGCTCCATCAGGGAGCCATTCCAGAAAAATACCCTACTTCAGTTGGAGTTCTTCTGGGCTACACTGTGTCTCCCTCACTTTTCAACACACACTTCAAGAGCATCATGACTGATGTACTAGTAGACGATATCAGCACAGTCAGCACTGGAGGAAGAACCAACAATAATCTTTGATTTTGTAGCTGACATAGATGGTAGGCAATGAACTAAAACTTGTCAAGCTTGTTGAGTGACCGGGATGAAACATCAACAGGATAGGATACAGAAATCAATGCCACTGGGAGGGGGGGGGGGGGCATGGGCAGCCACATTCCCACCCTCAGTACTGATGTAATTGTGTACGTCAGATGCTAGAATCTGTTCAACAAGTCCCTGACCTAGGATCCCTCCTTAGCAGTAAGGAATCTAAACAAGTGTGTCAAACTATACATATGATACACTATTCACATCACCTGTCAACAAGTGTGTCAAACTATACATATGATACACTATTCACATCACCTGTCAACAAGCGTGTCAACTATACATCTGATACACTATTCATATCACCTGTCAACAAGTGTGTCAAACTATACATATGGTACACTATTCATATCACCTGTCAACAAGTGTGTCAGACAATACATATGACACATTATTCATATCACCTGTCCACAATGTGTGTCAAACTATCAGGCAGCACATAATACCAAAATGATGTTATAGTGACATTCAGGAAAAGAAAACGATGTTGGATTCCCATGTAACAAATCCGATGACCTTGCCCAAACAATTGTACAGGTAACTGTTGAGGGAGAGCAACAGAGACGAAGACAGTGAGAACGATGGACTGACAACACCGAGGAGTCAAAAGGGAGATAATTTTAGCTTTTTTTTTTCTTTTTTTTTTTAATGTACATTTTTTTCAGTTATACATCTTTTTTTCTCCAACCAGTCCCTTACACACCATGCGTAGTCTGTATGTTTTCTACAAATGGACATAGTCTTGATGATTTTAGTGTTCTGATGTTTGATACAAAATGTCTGGGATTGTTATTGTTCTTATGTGTGGTATACTGGCACTCTCATTTCTTTACTGATCAGTGAGGTTTATATAAACAAATTATCAAACTGAAGCAGCAATAAGCAACAGCTTAAGATTTACAACAAGAGGCGTATCAGGAGCATTGCACTGTCAACACTGATAACAAAAGGAGAAAGAAAAACTCTACATTTTATTAGGGAAAATATGTAAAAAAAAAAAAAAAATCTTAATTGAAATTAAAAAGAAAGGGAAGAAGATAGAATGAAACAGAAGAAACTAACAATAAAGCAGTCAGACAATCTATACAACAAGTGTTATGATTCTTTTATAAGTAAAAGAAAAATAAATTATCCTTCAGTATGGTTCCCCATTTATTCCCCCCTGGAATCAGGAGAGAAGGTGAAGGCTATTTGTAGCACACAGGAAATGGAGAGCAATGGCGGTTTGAAGTTCGTTAAGAATTCCTCTCCGATTTTAAGCCCATACAGACCAGACAACGGTTGTCTTGCTTGAACTGATTTAAGAACATTTGTAAACATTCGCTGTATCACAGAACAAGCCATTTGCACTTGTTCTTGAAATTCCCCTTCCAGCCCATTAAAAATTTAGTGACGTTATAATACTGCTGACTAAAATCAGTCACTGCATGAAATGCATAAATTTTTCAGGAATTCCTGAAATTCTTATTACCCATTTTCATTCTAACATTTTTACACTTCCACAAAATGTGGTTTTTGTTTGTTTGTTAATGTTTCATGTTTGACTGTGGGATTTGGGAGGCTTTTTTTTTTTTTTTTTTTTTTTTTTTTTTTTTTTTTTTTTTTTTTTTTTTTTTGCTGCTAAGGTGGGGGAGGATTGGGGGGGTGAGGATGTGGGGACACAAACACAGACACAGATGTAAGCAGTTTCAAACTACAGAAAATACTGATTGCAAGCATTACTCAGCAATAATAAATGCATCAAATAAATTCTCTTTCAATATGATCATAGAATACACACAGGAATGTAGAACTAAAATCTATACAGTATTCACACACACCACACACACACACACGCACACAAACACACACACACACACACACACACACACAAAAACATAATACTGGATGAAGTTTGTATTACTAGGCATGCACATACCACACACACACACACACACACACACAACACACACACACACACACTCACACTCACACACATTCCATTATTTACCAAAATTCCCCCTTTTCTTCAAATGTGAGACCAATTTTCTGGCGATTTTTTTGTTATCTTCTGATCTTCTGCCATTCTGGTGACCGTGTAAACACACACACACACACACACACACACCACACATGCACACCACACATACACACACACATCACACACAACACACACACAACACACACACAACACACACAAACACACACACACATCACATCACATACACACACACAACACACCACCACACACACACACATCACCGACACACACCACACACACACACTTACATACGCACACAGGGGCATGCACAATCATCATCACAAATCAAATTTTTGTCTGAAGCACGGTTTGCTAATCACATAACACAACAAACAGTATTAGTTTCCGATTTTTCCGCCCTAGGAATATTCTTGAGACTGGACCACACCTCTGCAAGAAGAGGCCAGTGGCAAGGGGAAGGGGCCAAATCAGAAAACAGGATTTGGAAGTTCATAATCAAACACAAGTATTTTCTCTGAAAAAAAAAAAAAAATGGCTAATTGCACAATCAGGTCTCCCACATGCTTCCAGTCCTCAAACAGCAAGGACCTTTCAAGGACCGGGTCAACAGCAAGGTCCCTTTCAAGGGACAGTGAACAGGACTCCACCACCCTTTGTAACCTGGAGCAGCTCCACCTCAGATCAAGAACTAAACTAAACGCCACGCGTCGGTGTTTGTATGATGGCCTATTCATTTGAACTTGGCACGTTTTTTTCAATAACGGACATAACATTCATAAGCAATGATGGTAACATGGTTGTTAAAAAAAAAAAAATAAAAAACAAACAAACATCCACACCCCCCCCCCTTCCTCCCCCCCCCGCCCCCCCCCCCCCCCCCCACCCCCCCCCCCCCCCCTGCATCCAAAAACATCACTTTACTCATTTTTTGTTCACCACACAACTGAGGTTACATTTTTTTCAAAATCAACAAATGCTGTAATTACAAACATCCCATAATACTGAGAAAATGCTAACTCATTTACACAGTCCGACATCTTTTTGTCAGTGCCCTGCACCCATCACGGAAGGCTCCCTTCCATTCGCACTTTCCCAGGGGTTGCGGAGAGACGAATCATGGGTAGCTTTTCACGGTTGAAGAAGCGAAAGAGGCCGGAACCCTCAAATGGACGTTCTTCACGGCGGTGATGCCGTACGCATGCCCCTTCACCAGTCCTGTCTCTGGTGACAGCTTCCATCTCTTCTGCCAGAGTGGGGCTGACCATCGAAAAAAGGGAGGGAAAACCAAGCAAGTTCTTCTGTAGATAACCATGGAGTTAGCCTGCCTTTTTGGCAGGGCTCAGTTTTACTTTAGTTTTCTTCTAGGAAATGTTCACTGTAGGTGGATTAGTCCATCACATGCTACATCACGTCTGCTAAGTTTTGAGACCACGCTGTTCAGAATATACAGCTGATGGTAAGTGAATTAACGGCTAAAATAAAAGGATTTAACACAAAGCAGACCACACTGTTCCGAATACACGACTGATGGTAAGTGAATGAACGATTAAAGTAAAGGATTTAACACAAGGGTCTCATGGATACCATTTAGCAAATACCTAACCTGAGCATCAGCCCGGCATCCTGGTTACCAACTTGACATAGTCTGTGCCTCTACTCTCATGGTGTGTGTGTGTGGTTTCCATATGCATATATGTGTGCAAGTATGTATGTGTGTGTGTGTGTGTGTGTGAGTGAGAAGTGGGCTCCTGTTTATGTGCCAGTATATGCACTGTGTCTGTGCATGTGTGTGTGTGTGTGTGTGTGTGTGTGTGTGTGAGTACGCATGTGCATGTGCGTTGTGTATGTGTTTGTGGCGTCTGTGGGCTTGTGTGAGCATGGTTCCTGCAGGTACATGTGTGTGCATGTGCATGCGTATAAGGTGTATACCTTTGTGCCTGTCTATATGGGCGTGCATATGGTGTTTTGTGCTTTTGTGTGTGTGTGTGTGTGTGTGTGTGTGTGTGTGTGTGTTTGTGTGTGTGTGTGTGTGTGTGTGTTGTGTGTGTTACTCTGTGTGTCTGTGTTGTGTGTATGTGTGTGTGTGTTACTGTGTGTTGTTGTGTGTGTGTGTGTGTGTGGTGTGTGTGTGTGTGTGTTGTGTGTGTGTGTGTGTGTGTGCATGCATGTGTGCCTGTATGTGTTTCTGTGTGTAATAGATGTAGTAACACCATCCGAGGTCTTGTTACATGAACTTTACACACACACACAGACACACAGAAACACACACCACACATACACACACACAACACACACACACACACACACACACATAACAGTAGAAATCAAAGCATCAATAAAATCCAAGATGGCTGATTTTTAGAAAACGACACTTTTAAGCTTTTCACTTTTTTAATTCAACAGAATCGTCTCTAGTGACAACGAACTGTGTCACTCCAGTCACAGAATGCAAATGAACGTGTTGATTATTCAGGAACATTGGAAAATGCTTTTTCTATTTTCTTCAATCTCCAGGCAGTAAACATGATGGAACGGGGCAGGACAGCTGGGCCTACCAGATACCATGTCAGTCTGTCTGTCTTGTTCTGCCCCCTCACATAAGACAGAATCCAAACTTACTAAAAAGATAAGACTCAATCGAAACTTACTAAAAAGATCAGACAGAATCCAAACTTACTAGAAAGATAAGACAGAATCGAAACTTACTAAAAAGATAAGACAGAATCCAAACTTACTAGAAAGATAAGACAGAATCGAAACTTGCTAAAGAGCTAAGACAGAATCCAAACTTACTTAAAAAAGATAAGACAGAATCGAAACTTACTAAAAAAGATAAGACAGAATCAAACTTACTAAAAAGATATGACAGAACTGAAACTTACTAAAAAGAAAAGACAGAATCGAAACTTTACTACAAAGAGAAGACAGAATCAAAACTTATTAAAAAAGATAAAAAACAGTGCCCTCTCTTACCCTGAAATTTTTTTCTTTTTTCTCTTTTTTCTTTTAACTAGTATTCCTGCAACTACCAATTCAACTTTTCAGAGCACCACGCAAACGTGACAGAACTTTTAAAACACAAGGAATTAAAACCAGCGAATCTACAAACTAGCAAGTGTAGCTAGTCTGGATCATGCAAAAATGTTGACTCTTTTTTTTTCTTTTTTTTCATTTTTGACGTATTAACTGTTTTTTGTTTTTTTCTGCTGGTTGCATCATCTATGCTGCACATCACCTAAGGTGCCACATCACTACCACAGTTTGTGCCACATCATCTGTGCCCCTCATCTGTGGTCCCACATCGTCTGTGTGTACCACATCATCATCTGTGGTGCCCCATCATCTGTGGTCATCCACATCATCTGTGGTGCCACTTCATCTGTGGTGCCATATCATTCTGTGGTGCCACATCATCTGTGGTCCCACTTCATCTGTGGGCCCACATCATCTGTGGTGCCACTTCATCTGTGGTCCTACATCATCTGTGGTGCCATATCATCTGTGGTGGCCCCATCATCTGTGGTGCCACTCTTCATCTGTGGTGCCACTTCATCTGTGGTGCCATATCATCTGTGGTGCCACATCATCTGTGGTCCCACATCATCTGTGGTGCCACATCATCTAAGGTGCGCACATCATCTGTGATGCCACATCATCTGTGGTGCCACATCATCTGCTGTGCCACATCATCTGTGGCCAATTGCCCCATGCCCTTCACTCTGAGATCCCCTGTTCACGGTCACACTCCTGCTGGTCCGGCCACAACTTCCACAATGGCAAGCTTCAAGGAGGCACCGCACTGCTGGGCCACATCTTCAGCACAGTTCAGTGACCGCCTGTTCTGATGTCACAGTTCAGTGACGCCTGTTTCTGATCCAGCATATGCGGCAGACCACCCACTAGTCGCCCTGCCTGATCACTAGTTTGCTGAGGACAATAATTGCTGGTGAGGACTAAAACTGTGACATGTCCGTCCCTTGCTGAGGACATAATTGCTGAACTGTGACATGTCAGTCCCCTGCTGAGGACAATAACTGCTGATTTTTGTGACAATTCCGTCCCTTGCTGAGGACAATAATTGCTGAGTTTTTGTGACGTGTCCGTCCCTTGCTGAGGACAAATAATTGCTGAGTTTTGTGACGGTGTCCGTACCCTGTGCTGAGGACAATAACTGCTGAGTTTTTGTGACGTGTCCGTCCCTTGCTGAGGACAATAATTGCTGAGTTTTGTGACAAGTCCATCCCTTGCTAATGACAATAATTGCTGAGTGTTTGTGACATGTCCGTCCCTTGCTGAGGACAATAATTGCTGAGTTTTGTGACATGTCGTGTCCCTTGCTGAGGACAATAACTGCTGAGTTTTGTGACATGTCCATCCCCTTGCTGAGGACAATAATTGCTGAGTTTTGTGACATGTCTGTCCCTTGCTGGTGACAATAATTGCTGAGTTTTGTGACATGTCCATCCCTTGCTGAGGACAATAATTGCTGAGTTTGGTGACATGTCTGTCCCTTGCTGAGGACAATAATTGCTGAGTTTGGTGACATGTCCGTCCCTTGCTGAGGACAATAATTGCTGAGTTGTGACATGGTCATCCCTTGCTGAGGACAATAATTGCTGAGTTTGGTGACATGTCCGTCCCTTGCTGAGGACAATAATTGCTGAGTTGTGACATGTCCGTCCCTTGCTGATGACAATAATCGCTGAGTTGTGACATGTCTGTCCAATGACAGTCCCCCGTGACCTACCTGCAAAAATGTATGAACAATCAGGAGTGGATGTCTGCGTCTGTGCTGCTGTTGATGTTAAACAACGACCCTTGCGGGTTATCACTTCGTCCTATACTGGCGAAATCTGTCTTGATCTCTATGTCACTCCTACTCCTACCTTCTTTGGTCATCTCACCACCCACCACCCCTGAAGGTTCCAGTGAGCGTACACCAATTCATACAGTCTGTTTGGCTTTTCTGAGCTGCCTCGTCCATTTCAGCAGCCTGGGAGGTGTTGCACAGTCCACTATCATGTTGAGCTGACAGTCATCTCTTACTGTCGATTTCGAATTACCCTCAATACCAGCTGAAAAGAACATCAAAATCTCTACAGAGTTAGAATCGAGGCTGGCTTTCTAAACAGCAGCATTTTTGCTACAGCTGTTTTTCTGCAAACGTCATGGCATAGCGAATTATCCCACCAACAAAATTTTCTCTAGCCAAAAAATTCGTATCGAACTGAAATGGTAAGCACCCCCCCCCCACCTAAATGCGCAGAAAAGGTATCAATCATGGTGATGGAGTTTAATACAGACAGAAATAACCGCAGCATAAGGTTAAGTCTACACAAACTACAATGGGTGTAACTCCGTGTCTAAAATCATGATCAGGATCAGCTGTCATGACATCTTCATACAGGCTGTCTTAGAGTCTGAAAACATC
>JADBJO010012349.1:2500-20000 GCA_016801955.1 Conus betulinus
TGGATGGTATGGTATGGTAAAGCGCCCGCTGCATTGTAACAGGATTTGTGTCTATGATGGTATCTGAACGATTAGTTCTTAGACCACTTCTTGAAGGAAGAGTTTAGGAGAAATACCTTCCTTACACCACTTCTTGAAGGAAGAGTTTAGGAGAAATACCTTCCTGAGACCACTGCTTGAAGGAAGAGTTTAGGAGAAATACCTTCTTTAGACCACTTCTTGAAGAAAGATTTAAGAGGAAAAAAAATGCCTTCCTTATAGCAGGAATCAATCAACAAACGCGTGAATCTGCCTCGTAAAAGATAGACCACGTTCCATTCTCTCTTCTGGGTTCCGTGTGATGGTGAGGGGATGAGGGTAGGGGCCTAAGAGATAAAGGGGTTTGTTGGGGCGGGGGGGGGGGGGGGTATTGATTTTCTTAAAATGATGTGTAAGTCTTGATTTTAGTGTTTTTTGTTTCTGTTCCATTGTCAATACTTTTCATGCAACGAAAACCTTAGTGTGCTAACATTCTGGTTTGTGTATCAAAACACTTATTACTCCACAGAGAACGTCATGCTTTCCGTTTGTGTGTTTCTTTGTCGTTGAGATTACGCAAAAAAAAAAAAAAAAAAAAAAAAAAAAAAAATTAGTTTACTAATTTCGATCGAATTCGCTGAAAATATAATCCGGTGCAGAGTTCAATTTTTTTCAACTTTTGGTGCGGAGGGTCTGTCGTTTAAATATTTCTTGTCATGGAAACTTCAATGCGCTAACAGTTCAGTTCTTATTTCACAGTGTTATTATTTCTACTGATTCACCCGCTTTCATGTCTTTGGTTGGTTGTTTGCCTGTCAGCTGCAGTACGCCACAAACTGCACGACCAGTATTAGTCATTTCTGTCTATAACAGATAGCATGTGGAACAAGGATGAACCACTCAAATTTTGGCACGGATCCGTGGTTGGGGGGGGGATGTCAATCCAGATCAATGGACAGGTTCAGGATCTGTAGAGCTACATTATTACGAACTGTCCACAGAAAATCAGCACCGGAAGGAAATCAGCACCGGAAGGAAATCAGCACTGGAAGGAAATCATTACCCGAAGGAAATCATTACCGGAAGGAAAAGGAAATCAGCCGGAAGGAAATCAGCACTGGAAGGAAATCATTACGGAAGGAAATCAGCACCGGAAGGAAATCAGCACCGGAAGGAAATCAGCACCGGAAGGAAATCAGCACCGGAAAGTTGCCGTCAACGTGGGGATTGAGCAATACGTGTTCATGGAATCTTACCAAAATTCTAGTTATAAAAAAAAAGGGGGGGGGGGGGGGGGGGGGGCTTGTGGGCGAAGACATTAAGTGAAAATTACACTAACAGCCTATCCATCTCATACTTCTCCTGGCGGAAAACTATTTCCTGACAGTCTTTTGACCTTGGCGGACGTCGGCGCTCCCTGAAAAATTCTTCTGTTGATAATATTCTGGCTGATCTTCAGTATCTCTTCAGTAGTGGTATTCCCACCCCTCTCCATCTCTTCAGTAGCGGTATCCCCACGCCTCTCCATCTCTTCAGTAGCGGTATCCCCACGCCTCTCCATCTCTTCAGTAGCGGTATCCCCACGCCTCTCCATCTCTTCAGTAGCGTTATCCCCACGCCTCTCCATCTCTTCAGTAGCGTTATTCCCACGCCTCTCCATCTCTTCAGTAGCGTTATTCCCACGCCTCTCCATCTCTTCAGTAGCGTTATTCCCACGCCTCTCCATCTCTTCAGTAGCGTTATTCCCACGCCTCTCCATCTCTTCAGTAGCGTTATCCCCACGCCTCTCCATCTCTTCAGTAGCGTTATTCCGATGCCTCTTCCCACGGTCCACCCACACAACCACACCCAACACTTACGCTTTTCTGCGACAGCCACAGCACTAGCATCTACACACAGCAATTGTAATGTGATGTAACATGTAATTAATGTAATGTAATTAATGTAATGTACAAGGGTATTTTAAAGAGCTTTACCTCGCCAGAGAGCCCAAAACGCATATTACAGAAACATTCCAACTCAAAGAGCATACACACACACACACACACACACACACACACACACACACACACACACACAACACAACACACACACACACACACACACACACACACACACACACACACACACACACATACATACATATACATACACACACACACACACACACACACACACACACACACACACACACACACACACATGCAGAAAGACACACGAGAGCGTCAAAATAAGCAGACTTACGCACAGAGGTAAGTGGATATCGTTAATCAGTCCGAGGAAAAGATCTGCCTTTGGGGAGGTTTTAAAAGTCTTTAAAGAGTCCGTGTTACGCGGGGAAGAAGGCAGACCATTCCACAGAGCAGGTGCCATGTAAGATCGTTGACCTGAAGTTTTCAGGCGAGCAGAGGGAAACCGGAGCAGACGAGAATCGGTGGATGAGCGTAAGTTGCGAGACGGAACATAGAGATGGAGGAGGTCAGAGAGGTAGGAGGGAGCCAGATTTATTCAGTGATTTGAAAACCAGGAGGAGAACTTCAAAGTCAGTGCAAGACTGAATGGGGAGCCAGTGTAGGGATGACAGAATTTGTGATATGTGATCAGATCTAGAGGAGCGGGAGATCAGACGGGCGGCATTGTTCTGACCTTTTTGAACTTTAGAGATGGGCCCTGAGGGACAACCGGCCAAGGAGGGAGTTACAATAGTCAAGCCGAGACAGAACAAAAATTGTGCTTATGTCGTCGCTGGGACACCCGTCACAGTGGACACAGCACTGCAAACGTTGTGGTCCTTCGTAGCGCACGTCTTGCTGGCCTACGGAGAGTCAATGATACACCAGCCTGGCTGTCAATACTGGAAATTCAACTGATTTTTTCTCTTGTTAAGTCGTGTCTGATAAAACAGGTCGCGTGCTGAGGAGCAGTGTACACGAAGTCTTTTGTCATGGCTTATTATACTCAAACATTTTCTGATCAGACGGTTAATGTATACAGGGTTACATTGCTAAAAGATTCCTACCCCCTAAAATTGTACCTGCTGAAAAGCATTGTTTGTAAGAAATGGGTCATGAGATATTCAGCTATCTTGAGATACAGTGTGTTGAAACGATTTGGACTGAAATGAATTTCACATGCATAATCAGGTTAAAAAGAGAGAGAGAGAGAGGAGAGAGAGAGAGAGAGAGAGAGAGAGAGAGAGAGAGAGAGAGAGAGAGAGAGAGAAAAGAAGGAAAGAATTAAGACACGAAAATCAGAAAAAAATACCTAAAGCTTCATACCTGCTCTGGTCAGTTTCCCATCATCCTCTGCTAACTTAGACATGGGCGTCCACCACACTCTTGGCCTGCTCGGCCGGAACACACTGAGCCAACTTCTGCGTCAGTCCCTGCTTCTCTGTGACGTCATCCAGGACCCCGTCATGGTCAGCGTCGACGTCATCAAAGAAGGAACCGTCCTCGTAAACACGGAAGGCGTGGCGGTGAATCCCAGGCCTCGTCGTCTCCGTCAGGAGTATGCTGAGGAGGTCTGGAATTGAGTGCATTGAGGTCTGGAATTGAGTACACTGAGGAGGTCTGGAATTGAGTGCATTGAGGTCTGGAATTGAGTACACTGAGGAGGTCTGGAATTGAGTGCATGAGGTCTGGAATTGAGTACACTGAGGAGGTCTGGAATTGAGCATATTGTGGAGGTCTGGAATTGAGTATCTGAGGAGGTCTGGAATTGGGTATACTGAGGAGGTCTCGAATTCAGTATACTGAGGATGTCTGGAAATGAGTACGTTGAGGTCTGGAATTATGTTGAGGGGGTCTGGAATTGAGTATGCTGAGGAGGTCTGGAATTGAGTATGCTGAGGAGGTCTGGAATTGAGTATACTGAGGAGGTCTGGAATTGAGTACACTGAGGAGGTCTGGAATTCAGTATACTGAGAAGGTCTGGAATTGAGTATACTGAGGAGTTCTGGAATTGAGTATGCTGAGGAGGTCTGGAATTGAGTATACTGAGGAGGTCTGAAATTTAGTATGCTGAGGAGGTCTGGAATTGAGTATGCTGAGGTCTGGAATTGAGTACACTGAGGAGGTCTGGAATTGAGTATGCTGAGGAGGTCTGGAATTGAGTATGCTGAGGAGGTCTGGAATTGAGTATATTGAGGAGGTCTGGAATTGAGTATGCTGAGGAGGTCTGGAATTGAGTATGCTGAGGAGGTCTGGAATTGAGTATACTGAGGAGTCTGGAATTGAGTATGCTGAGGAGATCTGGAATTGAGTATATTGAGGAGGTCTGAAATTTAGTATGCTGAGGAGGTCTGGAATTGAGTATGCTGAGGAGGTCTGGAATTGAGTATACTGAGGTCTCGAATTGAGTACACTGAGGAGGTCTGGAATTGAGTATGCTGAGGAGGTCTGGAATTGAGTATGCTGAGGAAGTCTGGAATTGAGTATACTGAGGAGATCTGGAATTGAGTATATTGAGGAGGTCTGGAATTGAGTATACTGAGGTCTGGGATTGAGTATGCTGAGAAGATCTGGAATTGAGTATGCTGAGGAGGTCTGGGATTGAGTATGCTGAGGACGTCTGGAATTGAGTATACTGAGGAGATCTGGAATTGAGTATACTGAGGTCTGGAATTGAGTGTACTGAGGAGGTCTGGAATTGAGTATGCTGAGGAGGTCTGGGATTGAGTATGCTGAGGAGTCTGGAATTGAGTATGCTGAGGAGATCTGGAATTGAGTATATTGAGGAGGTCTGGAATTGAGTATACTGAGGTCTGGGATTGAGTATGCTGAGGAGGTCTGGAATTGAGTGTACTGAGGAGGTCTGGAATTGAGTATGCTGAGGAGGTCTGGAATTGAGTATATTGAGGAGGTCTGAAATTTAGTATGCTGAGGAGGTCTGGAATTGAGTATGCTGAGGAGGTCTGGAATTGAGTATACTGAGGTCTCGAATTGAGTACACTGAGGAGGTCTGGAATTGAGTATGCTGAGGAGGTCTGGAATTGAGTATGCTGAGGAAGTCTGGAATTGAGTGTACTGAGGAGATCTGGAATTGAGTATATTGAGGAGGTCTGGAATTGAGTATACTGAGGTCTGGGATTGAGTATGCTGAGAAGATCTGGAATTGAGTATGCTGAGGAGGTCTGGGATTGAGTATGCTGAGGACGTCTGGAATTGAGTATACTGAGGAGATCTGGAATTGAGTATACTGAGGAGGTCTGGAATTGAGTGTACTGAGGAGGTCTGGAATTGAGTATGCTGAGGAGGTCTGGGATTGAGTATGCTGAGGAGGTCTGGAATTGAGTATGCTGAGGAGATCTGTCTGTATATTGAGGAGTATTGAGTATACTGAGGTCTGGGATTGAGTATGCTGAGGAGGTCTGGAATTGAGTGTACTGAGGAGGTCTGGAATTGAGTATGCTGAGGAGGTCTGGAATTGAGTATGCTGAGGAGGTCTGGAATTGAGTATGCTGAGGAGGTCTGGGATTGAGTATGCTTAGGAGGTCTGGAATTGAGTATGCTGAAGAGGTCTGGGATTGAGTATGCTGAGGAGGTCTGGGACTGAGTATGCTGAGGAGTCTGGGATTGAGTACGCTGAGGAGTCTGGGATTGAGTATGCTGAGGAGGTCTGGAACTGCAGCCAACAGTGACGGAGGGAAGCTTGTTCTGTTTGCGTCACTGGATCCGGACGGTCCATCATCCCCTGTCTGTCTGTCTGTCTGTCTGTCTGTCTGTCTGTCTGTCCCCCCCCCCTCTCTCTCTCTCTCTCTCTCTCTCTCTCTCTCTCTCTCTCTCTCTGCGTCTGTCTGTCTGTCTGGTCTCTGTCTGTCTCTCTCTCTCTCTCTCTCTCTCTCTCTCTCTCTCTCTCTCTCTCTCTCTCTCTCTCTCTCTGTCTCTCACCACCTCTTTCCTTACCATAAACAAGTTACTGGCTCGCTAATTGAGTGGAAGACTGCGTATTTCTTTCTAAAGGAGTATCAATAAGTGAGTGAGTGAGTGAGTGGGTTTGTGATTGTGTGTATGAGTGTGAGTATGTGTGTGTGTCTGTGTGTGTGTGTGTGTGTGTGTGTGTGTGTCTGTCTGTGTGTGTGTGTGTGTGTGTGTGTGTGTGTGTGTGTGTGTGTGTGTGTGTGTGTGTGTGTGTGTGTTGTGTGTGTGTGTGTGTGTGTGTGTGTGTGTGCGTGTGTGTGCGCGCGCGCTCTTATGTGTATGTGTGCCTATGTGTTTGTGTGTGTGTGTGTGTGCGTGCGTGTGTGTGTGTGTGTGTGTGTGCGTGTGTGTGTGTGTGTGTGTGTGTGTGTGTGTGTGTGTGTGTGTGTGGTGTGTGTCGCGCGCGCGCGCGCGCGCGAGTGCATGTCAAGTTATCGGTGTATATGAATGGAAGCACATGAATTTGCGTGCGTTTAAGCAAATACACTCGTACATGTATATGTGTTCCACACGTACTCACTAGCACTCATGCGCGACCATATTCATTGGCGTGTCTGACAGTACGCATGCAAGCGCGCTATGAAAGCACTAACCACATTGACAAATTCGTCCGTCTCCGTTGACGTCGGCCGAGTGGGTGATCCGCCCTGCTCGCAGCGCCCTCTCGATTTTGTCCAAACGGAGCGCCTCTCCTAGGATGTTTCCCCACTTGCAGCCGGAAGTTCTGCAACTCTTCCGGCCCCTCCACGCATCCGCTTCCGTCCGCGTCCACGTCATTAAAGTCGAAACTGCTCCGGGGCGAGGAGGGCACTTCCGCTTTCTCTGTAGACACCGAAAACAGACTTTGGGCGTTGAAAGGGGGACATCGGACAGGGGAGGAGGTGGTGGGGGTGGGGGGGGGGTGGGGGGTGGGGGGGAGATGGTAAAAGCTGGAAGAGGGGTGGGGAAGGACCATGATGGTGTGTTTCATATCTATCGTTTGGCTCGCGATTTGGGATTGGGAAAGATGAGAAATGAGGTAGGGAAGTTTTGGTTTGTTTTTGTCTCTCTCTCTCTCTCTCTCTCTCTCTCTCTCTCTCTCTCTCTCTCTCTCTCTCTCCTCTCTCTCTCTCTCCTCTCTGTGTGTGTGTGTGTGTGTGTGTGTGTGTGTGTGTGTGTGTGTGTGTGTGTGTGTGTGTGTGTGCGTTCATTTGTGTGTAATTCATTCATTTATTTATTTGTTTATTTATTTTATTTATTTTTATTTGTTTGTTTGTTTTGTTTATCTATTTGTCTATTTATTTTATTTATTTACTTATTTTATTGCTAGTTTGTTTGTTTGCTTATTGATTGTTTTGTATTTCTTTCTTTTTGAGCAGCTGGTTTCTGTCTCAAATGTGTAAGAAAGTCCTTTTTTTTCTCTCATTGTTGCCGGAATGAAAGAAAACAGGTGAAGAGTGGACAAAAAATCGAATGGATGCATCAAATACGATGAAACTGCCATGTACGACAAACTAACAACAATAACGTCACACATTACCTCAAGTTTATTTTACGAAGGACTTCTATAATATCTTGACCTTCAGACGCGAATGTCGTGGCACCAACTGGCACTGACTGGTCGTGGCACCAACTGACCCAGGCAGCACTGACTGGTCGTGGCACCAACTGACCCAGGCAGCACTGACTGGTTGTGGCACCAACTGACCCAGACGGCACTGACTGGTCGTGGCACCAACGACCCAGACGGCACTGACTGGTCGTGGCACCAACTGACCCAGGCAGCGCTAACTGGGTCGTGGCACCAACTGACCCAGGCAGCACTAACTGGTCGTGGCACCAACTGACCCAGGCAGCACTAACTGGTCGTGTCACCAACTGACCCAGGCAGCACTAACTGGTCGTGGCACCAACTGACCCAGGCAGCACTAACTGGAAGCAGGCCCAAATCGATGTTACACTGGTTCCAAAGTAATTGAAATCGTGAGCACGTAATCTATGTATGATATGTCAGTTTTGTTCGGGTAAAACGAAGAAAACGAGCATTATCTGACATTGAAAACATCAGTCGGGCGCACGCTTACACACGCTCGAAGAAACATGACCGATCCTTATTGTTTTCACTGGGCTGATCTACTTCCCAAGGCTGGACAGGGAAATCATCGCAGAGCCTTTGTGTATTGAATGCAAAGTGCACGGCGTTTGACCAAAGCCAGGGGCGTTCTTTGGTCACAGTTGTCAAGGAGTAGTGACGATCTCAAGCTCTTTCTGTCCATGTCGTACCAGAGTCCACAAATTGCCACTCACCGCCAGAGCTGGATGACCTGCGGTGAACTGATAGCACAGTGTCTGTTGACACGCAGCCGTGGGGAATACGCAAACCTCTTCATCCCGTGACTGAGTACGCGCCTGCTGTGAAAAGTGCTGCACCCTTTCTTTCCACCCTGCCTTCTCCACTCCTGGGGATTTCTTGCGTAACAACTGGAGTGTAAGTGTGATGGTCATGAGTACTGGCCAGTGGCTTTAGACAGCTGGGCAAAAGGTCACCCACGCTACAACACTGATTGTTACATGGCTTGTCACCTCGCTACAACACTGATTGTTACATGGCTTGTCACCTCGCTACAACACTGATTGTTACATGGTTACATTGGGAGCCGGAATAGCTCAGTTGGTGGAGCGCCGGACTCGTAATCTTGGTGATCCTGGGGTTGCGGGTTCGAATCTCCGCTGGGGCGTTTCGGTACAGGGTGATTTTTCCCTCGGAGTTAACATTGGTTCTGACTCCATTTCCCATACAAACCTTCGAATGAGACTATAAACCTAGGTTCCGTGTGTGAACGCACGCATAATATCTTGCACACACGTAAAATCCCATCACCAACTTTCGGAAGAGAAGGCCAGTTTGGCCGTTGGTATGGATGAACGTTACACATAGCATGCACCCTGCGTGAGAAATGAGAAGAATGAAGGAAGCAAGGAAACTGAGTGAACGATATTGAACGATATTGACTGGATGACACGGGAAACGACTGTATGAAGCGCCAGCTGGCAGCTCTTCAGTCGGCACTACTCAGGTAGGCAGCCCGTTGTGTAAACGAGTGTGGATTGTAAAGCGCTTAGAGCTTGGTCTCTAGCCGAGAATAGGCGCAATGTAAGTATTCATTATTATTATTATTATGGCATGTGACCTCGCTACAACACTGACTGATACATGGTTTCCAGAGCTATGTTTTTTTGCACACTGTTTCTGCTGTTTCTGGTCAATGTTTCAGCAATAAGATGTGTGTGTGTGTGTGTGTGTGTGTGTGTGTGTGTGTGTGTGTGTGTGTGTGTGTGCGTGTGTGTTTGCACGCGCGTGTGTGTGTGTGTGTGTGTGTGTGTGTGTGTGTGTGTGTGTGTGTGTGTGTGTGTGTGCGTGTGTGCGCGTGTGTGTGTGTGTGTGTTTGCACGCGCGTGCGTGTGTGTGTGTGTGTGTATGTGTGTGTGTGTGTATGTGAGAGAGAGAGAGAGTGAGTGAGTGAGTGTGTGTGTGTGTGTGTGTGTGTGTGTGTGTGTGTGTGTGTGTGTGTGTGTGTGTGTGTGTGTGTGTGTGTGTGTGTGTGTGTGTGGATTCTGCCGACATCAGTCAAATGATGATGTTTCCGATCAAACCAAAGTGATGGACAGAACAGCGATGTGCTGGCCATTTGAGCTGTCACGACTCCCTGTACTAAACAAAGCGAAAAGAAGTGACGCCATTTCTGGAATACTCGGTACAGCAGTGTGTACGCATGACATGTGAGCCCATACAGGCAAACTGCCTCCCACATCCACTCTTGTTTTCGTTAGGAAGAATGTGCATTCGTGCTCGTGTTAGTCTTCAATATGGAGATGGTGGACTTTATGCACAAAAACGTTTTAGAACGGCGTTAAAGCATTGATGCAACTGATATGTCACTGGTTAAGGATGCTTAAAGCAAATATCGAGTGTGTGTAATAGTTCGGTAATGTGTTGTGCTACCTGTGCGTCTGTTTGGCTGTGTGTTGGGTGTCTGTTGTTTCATATACAAATGCACAGTTTTGGTCTCATCTTCAAATTTGGCATGGTGACTCACTACCATGCTGGGCACTTCAAAAGCAGGGTTCCCCCCCCCCCCCCCCCCCCCCCCCCTCCCCGCCGAGATCGTCGAATTTTTCGCATTTTGAATTAATGCAACTGTGCGACCATGCGAAGCAATATTAGGATTGACGGCGAGTCAAACACTCCTCATTGTTGATGCTCACAGAGAGAGGATTGACGGCGAGTCAAACACGCCCCATTGTTGATGCTCACAGAGAGAGGATTGAAGACGAATCAACACGCTTCATTGTTGATGTTCACAGAGATAGGATTGACGGCAAGTCAAACACGCCCCATTGTTGATGCTCACAGAGATAGGATTGACGGCGAGTCAAACACGCCCCATTGTTGATGCTCACAGAGAGAGGATTGAAGACGAATCAAACACGTCTCATTGTTGATGCTCACAGAGAGAGGATTGACAGCGAGTCAAACACGCCCCATTGTTGATGCTCACAGAGATTCTACAAAGTGCTTATTGTCTATCTGAACACTTCGGTTGGGAGACCATAGAACTGAAGATCTAAAGGGCTCTGGATGAACCCTGGGTTCCAGCATGTGCTCCCTCATTTCAATGTCTTCCAGATATTCCAACACCTTCTCCCTCATTTCAATGTCTTCCAGAGATTCCAACACCTTCTTCCTCATTTCAATGTCTTCGAGAGATTCCAACACATTCTTCCTCAATTGTTGTCTTCAAGAGATTCCAACACCTTCTTCCTCAATTGTTGTCTTCAAGAGATTCCAACACATTCTTCCTCAATTGTTGTCTTCAAGAGATTCCAACACATTCTTCCTCAATTGTTGTCTTCAAGAGATTCAACACATTCTTCCTCAATTGTTGTCTTCAAGAGATTCCAACACATTCTTCCTCAATTGTTGTCTTCAAGAGATTCCAACACATTCTTCCTCAATTGTTGTCTTCAAGAGATTCCAACACATTCTTCCTCAATTGTTGTCTTCAAGAGATTCCAACACATTCTTCCTCATTTGTTGTCTTCAAGAGATTCCAACACATTCTTCCTCAATTGTTGTCTTCAAGAGATTCCAACACGTTCTTCCTCATTTGTTGTCTTCAAGGGATTCCAGGTGTGTCTGAGGCAGAGGAAAGGGGGGGGGGGGGGGGGGGGCGGTGGAGGCGACGTGTGACACGGGAACCGGACTGAGGGGATGGAGGAAGGGCGGGCGGAGTGGAGGGGGGGGGGTAGACACAGAGGAAATGGGGGATGAGGGAAGGAGGGGGTGAAGACAGAGGAAAGGAGGAAGGGGAGACGTGGGAGAAGTGGTGGAGGGGGGGGGGGGGGGACGGGGGACAGTTGGAGGAGAGGAGGGGACTGGGGTGGAACTGCAGAGTTTGTCAGGGATCTCCTCTATCTCTCCAGGGATCTCTTCTATCTCTCCTGGGATCTCTTCTATCTCTACAGGGATCTCTTCTATCTCTCCAGGGATGCCTTCTATCTCTCCACAGTCTTTAACTTCTTCCTGTCGGGGATTCCTTCTATGTCTCCACTTTCTTCAACATGTTCCTGAAGCGCAGTATGATGGATGTACCTGAAGATCATGTCAGCAATGGAGGAAGATCCGTCACGAACTGGCGCTTCCGCAGACGACTTGGTCTGCCTGGCAGGACAGGCACGGGACCCACCTGTGCAAGGACTGGACGAAGCATCACTACTCGATGCGGAACTAAAATCAGCGCTGAGAAAACGAGGTTAGCAGCAAACAGTATCCCCAAGCACACCACAACCAACAAACACTATCCACCAGCAGTCGCTAGGAATTGTTGAACCGGTCATTTTCCCAGAAGCCATCAATAACAATGGTGGTTCCAAGGGGACATCATTACAAGTACGGCGAACACGACAGCACTCTCCCTGTAAGGAAGAGCAATAACAACCCCCACCAAACACACGAGCAGACTCCTGCGTGCAAACCGGTATATACCGTTGCCCTGTAGGCATGCGATCCATGGAGTCACAGCAGACCTGGAAAGAAGAATCCAAAGCATGGAAATGAGGTGTTTGGCAACATGCCAACCATCCGTTCAACTAATCGCATCACCAACCAACCAGTGCGTCAAAGCGTCAAGCTGTACAGTGGACGATAGGAAGATCGGCTGGCATCAGTCTGGACAACAGAGTCACGCCGGTATGGCCACGGGACGAGATCCAATGGCTGAACCAACCCACCCCTTCCCCAAGGAACTGCTTAGGGAGGCACACGGAGGGGAAGCCAGAAAAAAAAAAAAAAGAAGAAGAAGAAGAAGCGAAAAACGATGGAGTGATAACACGGCAGAACAGACAGGAAAACCACAGGAGAGCAGAGTTTGGCACACACCCAACAGGAAGTGTGTGTGTGTGTGTGTGTGTGTGTGTGTGTGTGTGTGTGTGTGTGTGTGTTCGTTCTTCAATTTAACGTCTATTCACATAAAGTAATTTTAGACAGGGTTAGGGAAGTAGCGTGTGTGTGCATGCATGCATGCGTGTGTGTGTGTGTGTGTGTGTGTGTGTGTGTGTGTGTGTGTGTGTGTGTGTGTGTGTGTGTGTGTGCGTGCGTGCGTGTGTGTGCGCGTGTGTGTGTGCGTGTGTATGTGTTGATGGACCGATAAGAGATTTGTTACGAGCAGTTAGCTGTACACAGTGATTCATACTCAAATTCTTTACAATGAACATTAACCCAAAGCAGGTATTAAAACATAAAGGTGTACATGATATCTGGTATAACCCAAATTAATGTGTTCGATCATTAATGAAGCAATGAATAAATGAATGAAAGAATGAATGAATGAATGAATGAACAGATGGATGAACGGATGGAAGGACGGACGTGACCGACTTACTGAACGAATGAATGAATATGTGAAATACTGTATGAATGAATGATAAAAAAAATGACCCAGTTAGTAAATCAATCATTTTACAAATGTATTGGTAAATAAATGAAAAATATGTATTAAAAAATTAATGAATTAATAGATAGATAGTAGCAGATGGCTGGTCGAAAATGTGGATGGATAAATCGATGACTGGATGGACTCTTGAACGAAGAAATAAATGAACGAATAAGATGAATGGAAAAAAAAACATATGGAAAGAAGATAAAGAAAGGAATCTTTTGAAAATGTTTGAAAAAAAAAGAAAGAAAGAAAGAAAGAAGAAGGAGGCATAGCTTCAAATGTGGGCACATTATTTTCCGCCCATAAATTATATAGTTTAGCAATTCCATTATAACACATTGTCTTCACACCTCCATCGTAACTAGATTAGTTTAAATTAGTTTTCCCTCCCCCCACCCCACCCACCCCACCTCCCATCCTTCACCCTCTCTCTCTCTCTCTCTCTCTCTCTCTCTCTCTCTCTCTTCCCTTATGACATCACTTTCTTTTAAACAAAGACAGTTTCCTGACTTTTGAAAGACAATTCTTCTCTCTTCTTTTTCTGTAATCAGTTCCTCACACGAGAAACTTTTTTTTCATTCTGGTGTTAAATCGGAGGCTGGGAGGGGGGGGGGGGGGGGGGGGGGGACGGTATAAAAATCTGGGGGACAGGAAGAAGTCAGGAGAAATGGGGTGGGTAGGGGAGGGGGGCGGTTAATAGCTCTAGGCCGCTGCTATACCTCCATTTGCTGCGAGAAGATTCACTCTGCTTACTTTTATAATTATCTGTACGCTCTCTCTCTCTCTCTCTCTCTCTCTCTCTCTCTTAATGTTTCATCGTTTCTGTACAAACGACATTCTACGACGGGTACGGATATGTTCGAGTTAGCAACGAACGAACGAGTCAGAAACGGACACGAGCAATTACCATGGAAACCAACTAATCTAGCCACAGGGACACCTGATATTTGTAGGAAAGTTAAGCCTTATGAAGTTCACTTTTTGTTCCTCCTTGACCAGATCCACTGAACACCTCTCTGCCGCTTCTGCCATTGCTTTCAGGGCTTTGGTTTTTTTTCCCTCCCTGCAACTGAGAGCTGTTTCATGAGGCTGTATGCAGACGTTCCCACAAACCCCCTAGCTCCAATTTCTGCAGTGAGGACTTTGACCTGATAGCCTTCTCTCCTCAGGCTGTTTGCCAGATCAGCATACTTTTCAGTCTTGTAGATCTGAGCTGCCTCCATTCTGTTCTCATATGGCACCGTGAGCTCGATCATGATCAGCTGCTTGGTTGACTGAGAGTGTAATACTATGTCTGGTCTCATGCCACTCTTGCTGATAATCTCTGGGTGACTATTCCATTCTGGGAGGTCTGCTGTGCACTCCCAGTCATCTGCCCCGTCCAGCAGACTCTGCCTGCATGTTCCGAGTGGCACTGTTGTTCTTGGCCATGATTCGCTGCCTCCTGCCGTGAAGAATGTTGCGGGTGCTTTTGGAGTCCTGATTTTCCCTTTTGTGGTGTTGGTACTAGCCCAGACTACTTGTACAATCTCTTTGAGCACTTGGTTGTGCCTCCATGTGTACCTTCCTTGAGCCAGGGCTACTTTACATGAGCTTAGGACATGCTCCACTGTTTGTTTTTCATGGCAAAGGGGCATGAAGGATCGTCTGTTTTTTTTTCCCCCACTTCACCAGGTTTGCATTTGAAGGCAGAAGGTCATATGCAGATCTGAGAATGAAGCTGATCCTGAGAGGGGCCATGTGCCAAATGTCATTCCAAGTGAGACTTTCTTTGGAGTGCATTCTCCCACGTTGTCCATTGCCCTTGCTGGCTCTGCTGGACTGCTTTTTGGAGTCTTTGTTGGTCTTCTTCTTTTCTCATCTCCTGAATCATCATGTCTCTTTTGGCTTTTCCTTTGGCCTTTGACCACCATTCAGTTTTGGTCACCCCCAGTCCTTGTCTGTTGGTCTGTGTGTGTCCTGTTATTTCTCTGATCTTGAGACTTTCTTTTGCAGAATCCATCGCCTCTTGAACTTTTCCATTTTCTGCCTGTCTTCAGCTGGGGCTTGATTGCTTCAACCACCTTGTCTCCTGAGTCCTCCAGCATGCTTTGAAGTCTGATCTTCCCTGCTTTTATATCCTCCAGGATGGATTTCAGTGGTAGTTTTCAGCTTTGCTTGGCGACAGTATAGCGCTATGTCAGTCAGACAGGGTGGGACACCAAGCCATTTCCTTGTGAACTTGTTGATTTTGGATTCCATTGCCTCCCACTATGCTGGTGCAGATGTCGTATATCATCAGAGGCCATAGGAGCTTTGGTATCAGCATGAACTGCAGACACCAGACCTTGTATTTGCCAGGGAGCCCACACTGGTCAATGGTCTCCAAGCCTTCTTCCGACATCTGTTTGTTTGGTTTCTTTTGCTCTTCGTGTGTCTTTCAGCGTATCATCATACCATCTTCCAAGGCTCTTGACTGGCTCTTCTGTTACTGTTGGAATGGTCTGGTTTGGCAACACTGAAGACCACAGATTCGGCCACTTTTTTTCCTTTCCTCAGTGAGAGACTCCGTGATTTCTTTGGCTTGAACTTCATTCTGGATGAGGCAACTATGTCGTCCAGCCTCTCCAGCACGTGACGTGTCTCGTCTTCTCTGGATGAAATCACTGTAGTGTCATCCATGAAGGCCTTGAGAGGGGGCATCTTGTATCCATCGCCAAGGTCTGTTTGTCTTGCGTTGCTTGTTGCTGCTTTTTCAGATGACTTCCATTGCCAACACGAACAGTATTGGGGAAATGGCACAGCCCATTGCAATGCCCACTTCCAAGTTGATCCAATCTGTTGTGTACTCCTTGGTAGAACCGCATTGAGAAGCCATTGAAGTACTTCTTGAGCATGTCGCGGATGTTCTTTGGCACATGGTACATCTTAAGAGCCAACTGTATCATCTCATGGGGTACAGATCCATATGCGTTTGCCAGGTCGAGCCACACTACGTCCAGGTCTCTCTTTTCTGTTTTTTGCTCTTTGGATTGCGTCCCAGATCATTGTGGCGTGTTCTCTACACAGCCAGCCACGCCTGGAATGCCACCTTTCTGGACTGACACATCCAAGTACTTGTTTTCCATGAGGTACTTGGTCAGCCTTGCTGCCATGACAGAGAAGAAGATTTTCCCTTCGACGTTCAGTAGTGATATTGGCCTGAACTGGCTGATGTCACTTGAGTTTTGCTCTTTGGGGATGTACACACCATCTGCCGTCATCCACTGGCCGCTGATCTTCTGATTTCTCCAAGCTGATCGCAGCAGCCTGTGGAGCCACTCCAGCACCTTGGGACATTTCTTGTACAGCTGGTAAGGTATTCCGTTTGGCCCTGGTGATGATTTGGCTCTGGCTTTGTCGACCACCTTCTTGATTTCCGCCAACGTTGGAGGCTTGTCATTGAACTGTTCCTCAGGGTTGGTTGGCCACACCAGACCTTGAATGTCGAGTGGTGCTTTGCTCTGTGAGTCAGAGTATGTTTTTCTCAGATGCTGCTCAAGAACTCCTTTGTCCACACTTAGGGTCCCAGATTTTGGCTGCTCGAACAGAGTTCTGGCAAACTGGAAGGGGTCTCTGAAGAAACGCTCTTGTGTCTTCTTCTTTTTTTTGCTTTTCCTCTTCCTCGCAGATTCCGCTTTGCTGAGGGCGCTGTGTTTTGCTTTCAGGTCTTCCCAGAGTTTTTCCAAGCCTTGTTTTTTCAGCTGGCAGTGCGGTCTTCATTTGCTTCTTGAGGTTTTTCTTTTGGACCCTGATCTTGTCCATCTCTTCTTGGCGTCTGGATTTCTTTGGAGGTGTTTTTTCTCTTTGGGTAGTTTTTGCTCCATAGGCGTCTCTACATGTGGCATACACAATGTCCCCATATGTGTGGCTAGTTTGTGTTCCAGGGTGCTTTTCCCTATCAGTGCATCGAGTCTTTGGACGATTTTTGCATCCAGTTTCTCCCAATCTTCAGTCTCGTTTGCTCGTGGCAGGTTGAGTTTCAGGCGCCTGGATCGAGGGCCTGTGCAAATTCCTCATCCGAACCAACAGCGTGGATGTCCTTGGCACTGTGGTTTAAATCCTGGCCTTGGTCTTCCGACGTCTTATCTGCTGATGCAGTGCGCTGCTGCTCATTCAGATGAGTCTTCACACATCCCATCTTTGTTCTGTGGATCTTCATGCCACGGGTGGTAGCGAAACGCTTTCCACAGACACATGGATATTCCATTTGGTCCATGTTCGTATTCCATTTGGTCCATGTAGGTCATACCACCTTTTATTAAAGGGCAATAAATTTCGTTTTTAGGGACAGCTTAGGGCCTTTTTTTTTACAGTTGCTTCCCTTAGACCGTTCTTCATGTATTCTGTAGTAGTTTTATACAGATTTGAATTCCACTCTCAGTTCCCGCGATCACACGATTTTGAACACGATCACACGATTTTGAGTGGATCGAGCATTTTGTGGTCAAATTCTTGTGTTTTATGCAGTTGCCATACCAAGTGCTCAGAAGTGTAACTGAACTTGAGTGGGAGGACAGAGAATATGAAGTGGATTATAGTGTGCACAAAAAGTTTTTGCTTTTC